>JAHKKF010510672.1:0-33985 GCA_019740295.1 Labeo calbasu | reverse complement strand
AAAAAAAAAGTGTTTAAATAAACATTTGTATGTTACATTAATTGAAATTCATGTTTAGTGGTACTATTACCACAGGGAGTGGATGAGTAACAATTAGGACTGTCAATTATTATTTTTTTTAAAACTAAATAATTACATGATTTGCTCATAAATTAATCTATTTATTCACAAATAATGTCATATATGTATTTGCTGAGAAAAACAAAAACAAAACAAAAACTAAATGCTCTAAATAAACAATTAAAAGATCAATTATCATTACAGACAGTGGCACTAAATAGAAAAAGTGTCTTTTCAAAAAGTTGCACTCTGTTTTAATTCATTGTTACCTCATCATAAATTCGACACACATTCTGGTATTCTGTCTGGAATATGTTTCTGTCCTCTGCATCACATCTTACTCTTTAAAAGGATCCTCCACCCAAATTCTTCTCATGATTTTCTCAGCCTCATAACGTCCCAGGTGTATACGACTTTCTTTCTTCAGATGAACACGTACTTTTACGTATGTACGATTTTTATGCATATAATTCCAGTACAGAAATGCTGCAAAAACCACACAAAGTGAAAATTTCTCTTAAGAAGACATTGATTCATAAGCAGAGGTCGAATGGGTTACTGTTACATTCATTGTGTAGTTTCTGAAGTGTATTTATTTTAATTTTTTTTGAAAATCCCATACTCTTGCATTACATGCAGAGAGATAGTTTGTTTTCCCCCTAAAACTCTTAGTTTGTGTACAGCTATAGAATGAAAGTCATATTCATATGGGATGGCATGAGGGTATAAAGGATGAAGGATCCCATTAAGGCCTGTATTTTTTATTATTTTATAATGCTTTCACAAATGGCAAATGTCAGAGACTGAAATACTACATTTTCATAATGAATCAAGCTAAGATGTATTAATATTAAGGGTTGTTCCTATTTTTTCTTAGACTCTAGTAGCCTAAACTCTACAAAATTAGGCTTGATGGAGCCACTAGATGGCATCAAAACAGTTATTTCTTTTAGTTCTAGATCGGGGTGGCAAACGTAGGTCCTGGAGAGCCTCAGCCTTGCAGAGTTTTGCTTCAACCCTAAATCAAACACACCTGAACAAGCTAATCAAGATCTGAAGGGCTAGGCACCTAGGAAGCTACAGGCAGGTGAGTTTTATTAGGGTTGGAGATTAACTTTGCAGGATTGTGGCTCTCCAGGGCCGGAGTTTCCCAGGTCTGTGTTGCTTTTTCACCTTTGTCACTGGAACCCAAATATACATGTATACAGAATCACCAGCAGTGTTTACACTTGTAAAGGAAATCAGTTTTTGAAGATTCTGAATAGCTATCCACCTTATTTTTCCCATAAGTGTGGGTGCAGCCATTTGTAAATGTTTTTGTGTCTGTCTTCCAGTCTCATCCACTTCCAGCTATTTTTAGCTGCACAAAAAGCTTGTTTTGCTGCTTGATATGCAAGCTGGTGTGTCTTACCATATTATTTTAATGTATTATCTTATAAACATTATATTATGAACACACTGGATTGTAGTGTTTTACCCTTTGCACTTCGATATTCTTCTCGTTATTTCCCTATGGTGGATTATGAACAGGACATCTAACACATTACCAGAAAACAGCTTACTTCCGCATTGAAAAATAAGGTGGATAGACCTAGTTGTTTTATTAAACTGGGACAGAAAAATGTATTCTAAAGAATGCACTTTAGCTTAAATGTATTTCATTGGTACTGCCTTTTGTCTTTAGGCAGTTTGCGTCCACATTTGTGGTCAGTACATTTTTGCAGGTAGGGAAGGAGTAACTCATTCTGTATGATTTAGAAGCATGTTTCCCCATGGGGACCTTAATTTAGATCCCCACGTTGACACGAGTCCCCATGAGTCTGTGTGTATTCAGGTTTAGGTCCCCACCAGGATATTAAAACAAGACTGTAACAGTTGTGTGTAGAAGGAGGCGCTCGAAGACGAAATGCAATGACAAATCTTTTAATAATATCCACAATAGGCAAATCCACACATGGAGGGCTGGAACACACACGCACCCTTGTGATCGGACAACAAACACTGAACGGAGACCAACTAATAAAGGAATGCTAATGATACAAGGACAGGTGTGGGTGATTAACTAATAAGGACTTAACAAGGACAGGAACAGGAAAACCATATATGGGCACAGAAGGGAGAAACCATCACAAACAGTCTAATGAGGGTGTGACATTACTCCCCTCTCCCGGAAAGAACGACCTCGCACCATAGAAGGAAAAAAAAAAAAGAAAAAAAAAGGAGTGGACATGGGATGGCAAGTGTAGGACAGGGGTGCCCAACCCCGAGAGATCCACCCACCTGCACACCCCAGCTCCAGCCCTGCTCCAACACAGCTGTCTGTAATCATCAAGTGCTACCTAAAAGATTAATTAGCTTGGTTCAGGGGTGTTTGATCAGGGCTGGAGCAAAACCCTGCAGGACGGTAGAACCCCAGGAACAGAGCTGAGCACCCCTGATGTAGGAGGAGGCTCTGTCGGAGGACGGACTCCTGGGAGGAGGACAACAAACAAAGTCCAAGGTGGTGACGACTGTTACGACCTCAGCCACCCCTCTTTCTAACCTCGTCAAAAGAAAAGAAAAGAAAATACAGAGATTATCTTACCTAACTAACTATTACTTTAAACAAAGACAAAGAAAATAAACAAAATAAATGGCATCGGAACCCTACAAATCCAACAAAGCAGTAATTACAAGAGTTTACAAATTATGAACAGAATACAACGAAAATACAATCCCAAAACAAAATCAAAATAAACAAAACGAAAAACAAAAACAAAAGGGCAACTAAGCCCAACGTCTAAGAGTGAGCGTTCAAAGAAGCTCTCAAAGAAGATGAATGGAAGATTTTTAAACACTCGTCATGTTGTCAGCACCAATAGGAGGCAGCCTTCAATAATGACAACAGCCAATTACAGAACAGCCATATCTGCAACACAAAACAAACAAAAGAGCAAAACAAAAAAGGTTGTAAAAACAACGGGGAGAGGAGAGCAAGGAGGAGACAGAAGGGACGAGGGAGCCCCGTGCAACTGGTGGGCCGACGGGCGACGGTGGAGACCAGGGAGCTGGGAGCCGGTGTGGAACCGCTGGGTCGGAGGGCCGAGGTGGAGTCCAGGACTCGGAGACTGGAGGTAGAAACGAGCGATCCTCCAGCCATGACGCTGATGGAGACTGGCAGACCTGTGGAAAGCCCACTGCACAGATGGTGGGCTGAGGGTGAGCAGAGGGGCTGCCAGGAGACAGCGGTGGCGGGACTGAGGCAGCAGGGAGAATAGATGGAGATAACAGAGGGAGGGAGGGAGGGTGGGTGGGAAATCCAGGCAGGCAGATAGTTCAGAGGATGGTGGAAGAAGAGGGGGCATGTCTTCATATATATCTCCATAGAAATCAATCAAGTCTTGTTCCAAATATAATAGTCCCAGATCCAGATTCAGCTTACGCTCAGCGGCGGTGCAGTAGGTGGTGCTTTCCTCAGCACCCTCATGCTCCACTGAAACATCCACCGCCACGTTCAACGTGGCCGGCTCTTGCACCTGGTCGAACGGGATTGGGTTAGGCTCTGTGACGATCCTCCATGCTGTCACTCCTTTAGGCGATGGCTCATGCTCCGCGAGTCGGGGTGGTGGTGTCATTGTCCATGATATCCACAGTCCCTGAAGAATTGCAGGACACCGCACCCACTCGATATATGCAGTGAGGCTCTCCTGGGGACCTTCCCTGGACAGCTGTGCTCGTGTGGCAGTGTTCAGGCCAGTCCAGTAGAACAAGTATAGGCAGCTGTCCGGGTAGCGTGTTTGGTGTGGTTCTGTAGAGAGTGGTCCCCCTGCTCCAACAGGAGGACAAGAACGGCAGGATGATTCATAACAAAGGAAAATAAAAACTGACAGAAACTGAAAACAACGGGGGGAAGTACGCCGCTGAACTTTGTATGGTCCGATCATCTGTAACAATAGTGTGTAGAAGGAGGCGCTCGAAGATGAAATGCAATGACAAATCTTTTAATAATAATAATATCCACAATAGGCAATCCACATGGAGGGCTGGAAGACACACATGAATATAACCTTGTGATCGGACAACGAACACTGAACTGAAACCAACTAATAAAGGAATGCTAATGCTACAAGGACAGGTGTGGGTGATTAACTAATAAGGACTTAACGAGGACAGGAACAGAAAAAACATATATGGGCACAGAATGGTGAAACCAACACAAACAGTCCAATGGAGGTGTGACAAAGACCACACATATAATAAAATATAATATTGTGCAGAAGTCAGGCAGAACAGACATATGAGAGCAACATGTTGACCTCATTAACAATAATAACAGGTTCTGGGTGAAGATTTTCAGTTATATAGTGACAGGAAGTCATCTGCCATACATCAAAGTAGATTACTCCATCAATATCTCTGAACATCTCCCACATCACTGTGTTCAGCTGCAATGTATACCAGTCACTTTGAAAAATGTCCTGCAACAACACAGATATGTAACAGAAATTACTATATGCATTAACAAATATGTGGTTTTGACAAACTGCATTTAGTTTGTATTGTCCACCTAGTCTTGTGTAGCCAGACCAAGTGACCAAGTGTACCTTTCGTCCTGCAGTGTTTCCAGATTTGATGATGATGGTGGTCTCTGGTGCACGCCTCAGCAGCGCAACAACAGACTGACGGATTTTGGCCACTTCATGAACATAAAATGTTATTGGGTGAAAAACTAGATGGGCAGCAATTGTGAAGATAACAACTGCATGAGGACCACCAGCTATTTCATCAATATCATTGCCAATATAATGCAGGTCGGTAATGAGCATTTTAGTAAATCGCAAAGGAACACCATGTGGACACCAGTGAATAATAATATTATTTTTCAACTCCACAGCCATCAGGGGTCCACCTGTACTAGGAGTGTGGAGGTCCATTCTTTTTATGCCTAACAAAGATAAGTAAAACTTGCATTAGACTTGTTGTCCATTTGTGTTCATTTGTGGACATTTGTGTTTCACAAAAGAAATCAAGTTAGACATTGGAACAACATGAAGGTGAGTAAATGATGATAGAATTTACTTCTGTATGTTACTGTATGTTACTTACTGTATGTTCATTCATTATTTCATATAGTGTAATTTAAATTTCATTTATATTACAATTTATGGTATCAAATCTTAAATAACATGACTTTTTCCTTTTCTTCTTCTTCTTCTTTTTTAAAAAAACATCATTAAAGTTATTTAGACCACTGAATAACTTGCCTGGCACATTTTTTTCTAAATACTCAAACCACTGCCTTGTGGTGGAGTCTCCCAACATGTAGATGATCTTGTTTTCAAGACATTTTCCCATTTGTGTAGAATTGAACTTTTGAGTGTTGCATACAAAAGACTTCCAAACATCGTTGAAATAGAACCCAGCAGGTACTGGTGTTGTCAAGCCAGATCTGCATCTCTCCATTGTGCCTAAAGCAAAGAAACATTTACCTGAAAAGACTGTCATAATTATACTAATTCTTTCTTATAACTACATTTGATTTTAGATGATATCTGTCCTGAACACACCAATGCCTGCAGTGTTGGGAAGGACAGTTATGACTTGTGTGTCACCAGTAATAGCAACATTTGTTAATTTCCTGTGGAGAAACAACAACAACAACAACAATAATAATAATAATAATAATAATAATAATAATATCTACAGTTTTACAGTTCTTCTGGAATTAGTTTTGAATAACTTCCCACTTACATTGTGAAAATTTGCTTTTCAGCAGAATTTAATGGGTCTTCCAAACGTCCCATTGAGTGATGAACCAGATTGTCACAGGAAAGTTTCTTCGGTCTCTCACACTGCCACACCGTCCCTGTTTTTATATCCTTATACTCACAGCAGCAGTCACCTTTCCTCCAACTTCCTTCCGCACCCCACTTAAGATTACATTGTACTATTTCACTGATCTTGGTGTTATTGATTCCTGGCCCTTTAAAGTGGCCATTATAGTGGCTACGTGGGAATGAAGACTCTCTGTATTTTTTAAGAATCTGCACAACCTCACTGGAGTGCTCAAGACGTACAAAAACTTGTGCCTGACCTTCCCAGGGCAGAAGAAGAGTAACTGAGTAAGTCCCATTGCGATGATCCACAACCTCCCCATATACACTTGCCTTCAAAAAGAATGGAAAAGGTTAAATGTAATGCCATTTATCAAACTGAATAACCACAGTCTTTTTATAAAGTCTTTTCTCCTGCTTGCTCACTCTTTCTTCTTCCCTTTATTGTAAATGTTCCCTATTACTGATTGACTACACAGCTACAACTACAACAATACAAACTCAATACTTTTGAGCACATACACAGAACAGACAGATAGCAGGTATTTACAGAATGGTTTGTTTGGGTATTGCTTTACATTTTTAACTGTGTTTCTCATAAATCACCTCCACAACTTTAATTAGCAAATTAAACTCAATATGACAAATGTCTAAATATTGATTTAAAAAATAATAATAATCATAAATAATATAGTATAAAATAAACACACCTTTAGCTTTAAATTGAAAAGCTTTGCTTTGAAAAAATCTCCTCCATATGTTTTCAGGTTCTTATTGTGGTCTCTGGCTGTGATAATAACGGAGATGTTTTCTCCTACTTTGTAAGTCTTTTTGAGTCCCACAATGGAGAATGTTGAGTGGACTGGACTTGTGCTCGTGCTCAGATTCAGCTGAGTGATTTCTTGATCTGGACCAGGCCAGTCCAGAGCCTTCTGTAGTCTTTTCCACTCCTCATCGCTGATTCCCATGTCAAGTGCGGAAATTACAGAAGAGGAATTTGTTTGTGTCTGTTTAGCACGTCTAGGAATTGGGGCCTGGAATTGCTGTCCATATTCCAGGAATCTCCATGAAGTCTAAAAGATGAGCAAGAAATCTACTTGAATATATATATATATATATATATATATATATATATATATATTTAGATTTTTTTTTCTTTAAGCTCACAAACTTAATTTTATTTCCTCCACATAATAAAAAATGATAAACACATGAATATTGGTTAATAAAAATTTAAAATGAACAGTATTTTTTCAAAATAGGTATCTTTTGTAACAATATGTGACTGTTCAAAAGATTTTCCGAAAGACTTGTTTTAATCAATCAAAGAATCTTGGGGGAAAAAGTGAATAAATAAATAAAAGTATTTTGTTTTTTTGTAATAAAATGATCAACTCTTTCCAACACTGATAATAAATCAGCATATTTAAACAATTTCATGATTTCTGAAGCATCATGTGACACTGAAGACTGGAGTAATGGCTAATGAATTTAATATTCAGGAACAAATTACATTTCAAAGATTTATTAAAAGAGAAAACTGGTATTTTAAATTGCAATAATATATCACAATATTGCTGTTTTGCTATAGTTCTGATAAAAATAAATTCAGCCTTGATACAGTATATATACTACATGAACTTACCAAACAGGTGACTGCAAAATACAGCAGCAAACAGCAAATGCAACAGTGTTTTATCCTGTAAACTAAAAAGACACCGTCATGAGTGAAAATTTGCAGAGTTAATTGGTTTGGCAATTTTTAATACTTTTGTTAGTGTTGGTTTGTAGATTTGACTTATCTTATTAAAGTCTTATTAAAAACACACACATTGAATTTCATTAAAATAATACCAATAACAATAATAACAATAAATAAATACATAAATAAAAAAATCGAACCTAGCTGTCTTTTTCGATTTATGTTTTAAATATATCCATAATGAGCTCCCCATAAACTACTACTTACCTAAATAATCAGCTGTGGGTAAAATGAGCATAGTCATATCTGATGCTTTCCTGCATTTTAAGATACATTACCAAGAAATGGTACAACTTGCTGCACTGTTATGAAGTTCAGTAGTAGAAGTGTTTCCAGAATGAATAGGTGTGCCCTCATACTGTTCATGTCGTATGTAACCTGTTGGAAATATGTAAATAAAGAGATTCTGGTTCAACAGAATACTGAATTATTAGAATGTCTTTGACTCTGTTTTGTATTATGTAAAAAGTATCATAATGATGTATGTATAATAATTTACGAATTAAAAAAACTAAAATAAGCATGGTTTTGTCTTTTTTCCACACAGAATGTTGTAAACGCAACTTTTGACGTATATTTGAAATTTCCGGGGAGGTGTGCTGAGGCAAGTTGGAGCTAAACTCTGCAGGACACAGGACAAAGTACTAAAGAGCATGAAAAAGATACTGATGACATGATTCAGAATGAAAGGTCTGGGCAAACCCAAATATTTCCCAGCAATTGATTTCCATCAAAGTGAAGGATTTGTAAAATTGAACCAGAAAAGGTACATTTTAAAGGTACTAGAAAGAGTTTCAGTATGTCATACTATAAACCCATGTCAACAGCACGTGAGCAAAAGTTACATTACAACAGTCATAGTGATCCTGTTGATCCTAAAAGGTACTGTAGTAGGTAGTTTGATCTATCTGATGACATGTACTTGACTTGATTTAAGTAGGATTGTCAGTACACTGTCTCAGTATTTGTTTGAACAAATGAACAACACTAGTCTACATCATGTGATGAGATACTTAAAATATACAACTGATCATGATCTACAGTATGTTACAAGAAAAGTGATGGAAGACCTAAATTTGTGGCAGATTGGGCGTCAGATCTACATGACAGGGGGAGTATAACACAGTACTGGTTTAGTCTTACTCAGAATGGTCCTCAGATTTCCTGGAAGTCTAAGAAACTTCTTTGTACGTCGCTAACTCAGTTAGCTGGATTTGACTGTTGCATCATTTAAGCATAATTTATACTTAAAATCTGTCCCAACCACTACTACTTTACTACAATCAACTATTGATCCAGGGACAATAATTTCAAATAATAATAATTTTAAAATTATTTTGAAATTAATATAATAATGTTGTGTAGTCTATAATACACACAGCCAGGTTTACTCATTAAAATATTTATTCGTTATAAAGTTATTACTTTATAAATGCATTAGAATCTTACACACATGCTATACATATGCATTCATTTGAGTGATGGCAGCTGTTATGCAGATAACGTGAGATCTTGACCCTCAAGAAACTTTAATTAATACTGTCACATAACAAGTTTGTTTCAAAGATAAAATTAAATGAATTGCTAATTATTACATTGAAATAAAAATGTAAAACCTGTATAAATATTAGAAATCGTGAATATAAATAATTGGGAATCATGTAAAAAAAAAAATAAACAAAATAAAAACAGTGCACATTTCATTGATCTATTATAACAGTAATGTAGTTTTGTTCGCTTGGCTGTTTCCTGTTTCCACAGAAGCCCTCCTTGGGCTGCAAGTCTGCTCAAGTCCGCTGGCCGCCTCATTCTAAAGCCTGCCAACCGTGTCACTCTCAAGCCCAGAGAGGGCTGCTGTTCCCCTCTGGGCTAGATTCGGGATCTGAGACCCTCCCTGGGCCAGACGTGGGAACAGTAACTCTCTCTGGGCTTGCCATGGGAACAGGAGCCCTCCCTGGGCCAGGCATAGGAACAGCAGCCCATTCTGGGCTAGACGTGGGACCAGAAGCTATCATAGAGCTTGAGAGTTCACTGCCGGCAGGCTTGAGAATGAGGTGGCCAGCGGACTGGAGCATGAAACGGCCGGTCCGTTTGAGTGCGAAGCGGCTGGCGAACTTGAGAGTAAAGCGGTTGGCGGGCTTAAGAGTAGAGCGCCTGCTGTTTCTTGGCTGAGGACTGGGAAGGAACTTGGGACTGGAAACAAAGGAAGGGATATGGATTTCAGCGCTGACCTGACAGACTGGAATGCGGGGTCAGCAACTTTGGGCCCTAGGTCAGCACTGTTAGAAGTCCATTTTCGAGCTTGGGGTGACGCTGGAGAAAATGGGTAGTCGGGACCATTGGTTAGGCATGTGGAGGGTCCCAGCATGGGGTGAGCTGGAGAAATGTTGACTGATGTCATGACTAAACCAGTGACAAAGTTTAAACTAGAAAAATTCAAGCATTTCATGTTTGGTATGCAAATCTAATACTAGAGAGATGCAAGACTGTATTCATGTGTTATGTTGTTATATTAATATACAGCACTGTACAGTATGAGAGCAAATGGGGGTCAAGCCACTATTCTATACAGTACGCACTATTCCTACACCAGACGACTGACTACATAGTGCACAGTATAAGCGCATAGCTTATGATGTCATAATGTATGTGGGACTGCTTTTGACTGAAAAACCAGGTAAGAATGTTGTACATTAAGAATAATGTTTTACTTTGGCTATGTTAACTAAGAAACATATTAGTTAAGTTAATATTCTATTCCAGTTGTAACCGCAGATTTTGTTAACCCGTTTGATTGCTTCATTAAGAGAAAAAAAAAGGGAACCATTTAAAAATTGCACATCTCTAGTTCTGATCCTGAATTGCTTATTGACTTTAAATAAAAATCTTAAAAATAAAAATTGCTAGGCAATACAGCTTAAGTATATTCTTGAAGCTGAATTGAATTAATATTAATGATATTAGAAAAGAAAAGTATATTTTCATTTACAAGTAACTTGGTGGTCATTAAACTTGATAAAGAATTATTAAATGGCCACATAAATTCGGCTTGGTTTAAGTACTTTCTTATATTGTTGTGTTTATACCTCTGCAGCTGGCTGACAATTGTTGTGGCATTTTGCAATTTAATTAGCTATTATGGAAGACTAGTAAAAAAATCTTAATTAAATTTTAGTTTAGAATCAGTTCCCTATACAGGGGTTGGGCTACTATTGTAAAACATGACAAAGGAGTTTCACAGTCAGTAAGGAAGATATATTTTTGCCCAATACAACAAGATAATTTTGCAATCTCCAATAGCATAAGACTCTAAGAAATCATAAAAAACAAACAAACAAACAAAAAACACTTATTTAATTTTTAGACAAATGTAATTATTTTCTTAAGTTTCAAAACTGTGACAAGTTCCAGTAGGAACCTGTTAAAATTCCTTTAGTGTGACTAGGGAAAAAGGGATATGGAAATAAATGCCTATTTTCTCTGTTGTAGCCTAACTAACAATAATGTATTATTCCCATGCAATTAAGTAAGACTATCTTATAGTTTTCACGTCCACAGCCTCACTTGCTGTGTTTAGTCGTCTCCACTGTTTTTTTGTGCAGTGATGTGACATAATGTGGTGGGGGGAGTTTGAAGTGGCGAAAGCGCCGGTGCATTTCCACTGGCTGTGGAGAAGGGGAGGGTCTTTATTACCCCCAGACCGAGACTGAATCAGTTCAGTACAGTGGGAGCCGGAGACAGACGCCACATCGGCAAAAAACAGACGCGCATCACGACACGCGACTGGAAAACAAGACGCCGGCGGATGTTTGCAGAGTGATAAAGGCATCCTGGCCTCATTCACAACGCTGACGCGGTTCTAATGCATTAATGATGTCTGTTCCGCTAGTGTAGCGGTTCTCCATCTTCGCAGGAGCCACATTATAGGCATCCGCTGCTAAAAGGATTTCTCTAACGGTCGCTATTGATGGACGTACAAACAGATATGATATTGTGAACGTTCGCGATATTTTTTTCTGAGGACTGAGGGGAGACTCTGCGCACTGCAGTAAGACTACATTCAGCAATGCACGCGATTGGTCTGTGGATGTGATGGATATTGAATGTTTGTCGGGAAACGAGATCGCATTTGGGCTTTCATTAAGACCAAAGTTTGGTTGCATGAAAACATCGGTTGAATTGATAACGTGTGTGCAGTTGCTCATCCAGTGTGACTGAGTGGTTCAAAGCCACTCTATCCTTCAACAGATGAGAAGCAACCAGTTCCTACAACTTCATTTGCCTGCACTAGGGGAAAAGAATGGTGTTTATGGCAGAAATCTCAAAACATATCGGAATCATCCCACAAAAATAATCACCCAGCCTGGAATCGTAATGAAAGTGTTGAGGAGAAAAAGAATTGTACTGTTTATAGCGTATTTTTTGCTGTTAGTTCTCACCATGCTGAACTTGGCTAACTACAGGTGGACTAAAGAACCTCAACAGTGCAATATCCAGATGAGAAGCACACCATATCAGGGCAGGTCAGACATTCGATTTCTTTACAGACCATCTCTTGCGAAGAAGAGACAGCTTGTCTATGTTTTGACCACTTGGAGGTCTGGCTCATCCTTTTTCGGAGAGCTGTTTAATCAACACCCAGAGGTTTTCTTTCTGTATGAACCGATGTGGCACATCTGGCAAAAGCTGTACCCGGGTGATGCTGTGTCCTTACAGGGAGCAGCAAGGGACATGCTAAGCTCGCTGTACCGCTGTGATCTTTCAGTTTTTCAGCTGTACAACAGCCCTGGGGGCAAAAACTTCACCTCCCTTGGACTTTTTGGAGCCACACTTAATAAAGTCATCTGCTCATATCCTCTTTGCTCCGCTTATAGGAAAGAAGTGGTTGGGATGGTGGATGACAAAGTGTGCAAAAAATGTCCTCCACAAAGCCTCAGGCTTTTAGAGGAAGAATGCCTTAAGTACAACACTATAGTCATAAAAGGGGTCCGGGTTCTGGACGTCAATGTTTTGGCGCCCCTTATGGAGGATCCGTCTCTGGATCTCAAGGTGATTCACCTGGTGCGAGATCCCAGAGCCGTGGCCAACTCCAGGATCAAATCGAGGCACGGGTTGATTCGTGAGAACTTGCAGGTGGTCCGAAGCAGGGATCCCAAACTGCGTCGGATACCCTTTGTGGATCCCGGCCACAAAATTAGCAAAAAGGACGGCGCAGATTACCATTCGGTTGGGGCTATGGAGGTGATATGTGATCGGACGTACAGGAGCCTGAGGACTGCCTTAAATCCTCCCGACTGGCTGAAAGGGAAATACATGGCGGTGCGCTATGAGGATCTGGTGGAAAAGCCTGTCAAAACACTCCGGAATGTTTATCAATTTGCTAATCTCAGTGCCAACGTTGACATCGAGTCTTTTGCTCTTAACATGACGAATGGCACAAGCTCTTCCTCAAAGCCATTTATTGTGTCTGCCAGGAACGCGACACAGGCGGCCAGTGCGTGGAGAACAGTGTTGAGTATTCAACAGATAAAACAAGTAGAGGAGTACTGCCATCATGCAATGGCTATC
This sequence comes from Labeo calbasu, assembly GCA_019740295.1. Classification (NCBI taxonomy): domain Eukaryota; kingdom Metazoa; phylum Chordata; class Actinopteri; order Cypriniformes; family Cyprinidae; genus Labeo; species Labeo calbasu. The sequence continues at coordinate 20,782 of JAHKKF010510672.1, read as the reverse complement.
TTGGGTTATGAACGTGTGAGAACAGCTGGAGAAGCAAAAGACTTAAGTAAATCTTTATTGACTGCTTCCAAACTGTGACAGAGATAGCATTCTGAAACGGAGCACCAGCTCAGCAACTGTGGATTTGTTTGTTTAAATCAAAGTGCTTTGAAGGATTTCACAATCGCTTTATGGAAAGTCATAGCTCAATGTGGTCATTCAATGGCACCGTTACTTTTCTAAATGGAAATAGATGTTTGATACAGCAGAATCTGTGAACCACTGGAAAATGGAAAATTAATATGGTACAAACCAAATGTTGCATTGCCCTTTTTTCCCCCAAAATGGATGCTTAAGGTTGTTTGGAATGTTCTAGGTTTGTTTTTAAGTTTCAATTAATTAGCTGTATGTAAAATTGAGAAATGAAAACGGAAAATGAGCAACAAAAATACTGATCAAAACTTATGCAGAGTGCAGGAAATGCTGTTTCTTTAGAATCAATTCAAAGACAATCATTAAAGTTCACAATCTCCACACACTTTATGAATGCCAGTGTTATGTGTTATGTAAGGCATATTTCTAATTTTATCAAATAAAAACTTAAAGCAATTCATTGCAAAAATCATAAACTGCTTAGTTGCTTCTGAATTTTTCAAGAAAGCATTTGAATCTAGACTGGTTTCATATAAATATAGGGACATTATAGCTTCAATTTTAATATTTTGAAGAAAAATTAATCACTACATAATAGTTAAGAATAGTTAGGGTAGTTCTGAGAAAAGATCCAGCTGCATTTGTTGGCTGATTTGTTGTTACTTTGTTTTGGTATTTTATATGTAGAGTACAGCAATGACATTCAGAAAATTTGTCGAGTATGGTCCACGTGTTTCAGCATAGCTAAGAAGTTGGTTCGCTTTGCTCAAGTGCATTCCATGGGACCTCTGCTTACAACCTCTGTCTTATATTGGTCAAACATATAATATTGATCTGCTTTTGCGATTCAGAAATGTGAATGGGAGTGTGAAAACACCAAGAAAACAGGGTTTCACTGGTTTACCATTGACTGGTAAATTGGTAAACCAGGACAGTAGTTTACTATTGAGTAATTTGGCTGATAATATAACTATTGTACAACGGGTTGATTTAGGAATTGTAGTTACTGAAAGAACATCAACCCTAATTGTCTGATAGCAAGGGTCTCAATCTGCTAAGTGACTTTCAATGGTAAAAATCCAAAGCAACGAGTAAACAATTAACAACGAGACAATTCTCTTTCCTCTTTGACTGTGGAATTCTGTGAAGTGTCAGATTTTTATACAGATTTTTATACAGATTTTCATTTATGGAAATTGTTCCTTTGCCTAAAAGGAGCAACTAAGGCAAACCACCAATTGTTCAACCTATTGTAAGTTAAAAAAAATAATAATAATCCAGATCAACTGCTACAATGTTTTTAATAGCAAAAGCTATAACAATAACTAAAGATATAGTTTTAAAAATCCCTATAAATGTAAAAGAATCACATCTATAATGGCACAGAGGTACAATGCTGTTGAAATTACTTTTGCAACATTTTTTTTTCAGCTGATGAATGATAAAAAACATTGACAGCCAATCAGAATCCTTCCTGCTTCAGAATGTAAAGCAGCAGATGACATGACTGCTCCATGTGCTTAACATAAGCAGAAAGCTATTGTGCTATATGTATCTTTACAGTTATTGTTCTTGGTGTGAACAGGCCTATATCTCTGGACAGCGCACATGTAAGTGGTTATGATAGCTCTCTGGATACTAAGCAAAAACACAGCTATTGTTTTTCTGTTACCGTACGCAGTATTTTCCAGAGGCATTTGGGACTTTCTTACAGCTTTCATATTTTTTGCAGAATGAATGGGTGTTGTTTAGAGCCCTGTGTAATTGGCCTATGGGGTTCTGTTAGAAACCAACATGAACTAAACTTGGTTGTGGTGGCTACAAACACATACTGCATTATATTAAGATGTGTTGTACTCAGAAACACGCTTGCGCACAGTTCATTCCCCATGTACATCATAATGACCGGGTACCATAGCATCTCTCTGCTTGCCTCTGACGATGTCTTGTGCAGTTGCCATGACAACAGCTCAAGGAGGTGCAGCTATTATTTGTGTATGAACTGAAGCTATGGGAGCAGGTGGTGAAGACTCAACCTTATGAGAAAGAGACAAAGAAAGATGCTGTATACACATACTTTTGTTTAATTAGCAGGTATATGACCTAGCTACACTTTTGATGACATCATCATGTGGAGGAATTGACTATGTGTAGAAGGACAGAAAGAGAATGTATTCAATTGTGTCAAATGTCAAATATACTTTTTTTTTGTTTCATATTTCTCTAATCAAAGTCACAGTCAAATCAATTGCCATTCTGCCAGGCAAACATATTGTTTTAAAAAAAAGTTGTATAACATCATACAGAAACATTATGATTTGGAGTACTTTAGAGTAATCTTGGAAATTAAGTGTTGGAAGTGTCATGGAAGAACTCTAGTTTCTTTTATAAATATGCATTTAAATTAAATATAGTTTTGATGGCATTTCAGTTATTAATAGAACCACTTCAGTTCTACTTTCTTATAATCAAGTTCACTTTGTAATTCTGTTTTCCATCCCAAATTCAATTTAAAATTTAAGACTGTAGAAATCTTACATAGTATTTGCATTTTGAAGACAGTTATACGATGGTGAATGTCAAGAAAATTAATTTCAAGACCAAGTAATTACTGCCTGTTGCCTTAGGTGCGGTACTTAGGAGATGGTTAGAATCCAAATGCAGGAATTTTATTGACAATAACAGTCAAAAAATTACAGAAAGCAAAACGGGCAAGATGAGTATCCACAGTCTACAGCCAGTGCTGGGTAGAATACTGGACTACAATTACACAGATTATTTATTTTGTTGTTTTAAAGGGGAAATTTTTGGAGTATACAAACACAACGATCTTCTGCATCCACAGTGTAACCCCTCCAAATGTAAATGAGCTTTAGAGGTCAAATGGACCATATCCAATGACCCATGGACTCAAAGGAAGCCCTTTCCGTCAATGGAAATAACCCAGTGTTGTAAATGAGACAGAATCTGCGGGAGGGGTTTCCCTTAAAAAGAGCCTCATGTAAAGGTTGATTATTCTCCCAGGTGAGATGAAGGTAAGGTTGTTAGTTACACTATTTACATTAGAATAATGCTCAGAGTGCTTTTAAAACCTCTAGCCTTGCTGCTCAGTTTGTATGCTACCTGCACAACAGTTTCCACTTAGACAAGGGCAAACAATGTCTGCAAAATAGAAGAATGGACACTGAACATCCAAAAAACAATACTGGAATGACAGGAAGATGTGTATGACGAGGATGAGTTATCACCAATGAAGCACCAATGAAAGCACTTATATGCAATATTGTAAGAAATATGGACAAATCAGCTCATTTAATAACAATAATAATAATAACTTATTATTATATATTATATATTTCCACATTTTGGAATAATAGTAAAGACATCAAAACAACAAAAACAACACAAATAAATGTATAGAAATTAGTGAACAAAAGAAGTTAAACAGCCTTGAAGCAAATGAAAAAGAAAACCAGAACCTCCACAAATTCAAAGATAGAAATTATGGAACATCATGGAAAAAGGAACATAGTAACAAATTAAAAACAAACAAACAAACAAAAAGTTTAACATTTGAATTTGAAGATTGATACGAACTGCTTAAAAAAAGTTATACTTTTTTTTTTTTTAACTTTAATTATCTATTATTTAGTGTAAATATTTAGTAATAAAAATATTAATGCAAATCATATGTAGGAATAGTTAGGGTATACAGTATAAAGCCCATATGCAAAGTAGACAATTATTTTTATTTAAAGAAACAGTTGACACTAAAATGCATTTTTGCTGAAAATGTACTCACCCTCAGACTATCCAAGCTGTACTTTGTTTTAGAGAACAGATTTATAGAAATTTTAATTAATTAATCTTAGAAGCACTTGTCCTTCAATGTGCCACAGTTCTCAGTCTACCTCACCAAAGAAATCATGATCGAGCACAGACACGCAGTGCACTATGATCAACTTTTTTTGCGTTGTTGCTTTAAGCATCAGTGCATGTACCTTTCATGAACAAACAGAGGAGTTTGTTTAACTCCCCCCTCCCCTGTTTCATTCTCGTCTAATGTAATTCATTTGAACAGTGTAGAATATTTTCATTGATCTTGGATCAATATAAACCATAGAATTATGGATATGCATACGAGGATATTATTCTACTGTTATCATCTGACTATGTGTTGTGACTCTGGGCAGTAAGCTTAGAACAGCGAGGACTATTTAAAGCTTGAAAAACACTCCTGTATGGAAAGAACCTGTTCAGGAGCTATAGAAATACATGTCAGCTATTGATCAACCTTCAGGTACTCATATATGGTAAAAAATACTTTGTCCAAAATACAACAGTGCATATATGGAATGCTTCAGGATGTATATATGTGTGTCTGAGATGAGACTCTGGAGTGGGGTTCGAACATTATTCGGCCTTTTGTTAACTTGTTAATAAAGGTCTATCTGGCTTCAAAACCTCTTCAGAGCAATTTATTTTGAACAAGGAAAATTCTACAACGACAGTCCAAAGGTATATGCTGCTAGCACAAATATTTACATAGAGGGACAAAGTTACAAAGTACTGAAATCAAGCTTCTTCTTTTTCTTCTTTCTAAAGCTACTTCGACTCTAGCTAGCATTTAAGCACTCATACCTCTTCTTATAATCAGTGAAGCTGTCCATACACTGTATGATAAATGAATCTCTTACATAGTTTGTGCATCTGCACTTTTTTGCTTATAATGGATGAATTCGTGAATTTTAGTCTGAACAAAACTCCACGTTTCAGTAATGATTATTCTGTAAGCCTCTGATTGGCCACTGCATTCTAAACTCAACAGAGTCGTGTGTTGGTTGTAATGCGCAATGCAATGTGTAAAAACGCATAAAAATAAAATACGATTTAATGTGAGCAGGTCTAAATTTAATACAGCAATCTTTTCATTTCATTTTCATTAGTTTTATTTTTTAAGTATTATAGTTTTATGGAAAAACCAGGGGACCCCCCCAAGCATATATTTTTGGGTGTTAAGGGGTGTTCCTTAATGCTTATGGGGAGGTCCGGGAACCCCCCAACCCCATTTCGAACACTCTTTAAATGTGACTCTTAAACATGGGCGTCGGAACCATTGAATGTGGGTGGGACAGGACCCACCCACTTTTAAAGACCAATAATATTGGACCCACCCACTTTTACTGTCTCTAATTCGGCGAATATGTCTGCACACTTTTTAGAGCGCCATTAGTCAAATCCATTCCACATGACGAATGCGCTAATAGATTAAGCTCCATGCTCACGCGTTTAAACCATAGACTGTAAAAACATATGGACGTAGTGTCCGTGACGTCACCCGTAGGTTTCTGAAGAGCATTTTTGAAGCTCTTCGTGGGCGGGAGTCGGCCGTTGCCATCTTGGAACGCGTCACTGCACGTCACTCCCGGATTATCGAAAATGGGCAAAGAGGAGGGACGTGGGTGGAGCTGGTTGCTGAAACCACGCCCGCCTAGTGCGACTGTGGTGACAGCAGTGGCAATCCATCTGTCACTCAAGTGGCCACGCCCTAAATTATGCAGAACTTTAAGGCTTATAATTATATAATTTATATAATAATATAATTTAAACGGACGAGTTATAAAAAAAATTCACCCCCCTCACAGTTGACATGAAGGGCAAAATGAGCTATATAGACTAAAACCAATTTTTGTACCAGGCTGTAAACATATTTTTTTCTGCTGTAAAGTTGGGCATTTTAACATGGGGAGTCTATGGGATTGACTCCCTTTTGCAGCCAGTCTCTAGCGGCCAGTCGATGAATTGCAGTTTTAGTCACTTCCGTGTTGGCTTCAAGAGGGAGACCGGGAGGTTGCCACTTGGTTTAAACAGGCAGCATCAGGGGTGGAGGATTGGACGGAGCGGGCTCATCAGGCGCAATCATCAAACATATTTCAAAGGAAGCGGGCGCCACAGTCCTGACCGCTTCGCTGTCTTTACTAGGTGTGTTTAGGGAATATTCGCGCCTGCTGCACTTCTGTAACACAGCAAAGTAAATAAAGCATCTGAGTGTATCTGCTGCTCAGATACACCTAATCCTACCCGATCCTTTATTCAAACATTTAGATGATTTACTTCATTTTTATGTTTATTGAAAACAAGTGCCTTTCCGATGTAAAATGAGATGTGAAAAAGGCAGAAGAACGATTTCGGCAATAGGTGGACGCGAACTCGGGTCGTTTGCGTCAAAATTCACCGCTTATTCGCTTTACCGCTTACACCACTGGAAACATACTTAAATAGCCGTGTTTTGTAGTGTTGTCACGTTAGTGCGAAGAGGTGATATACATAGTAAAAGGCACTACACTACAGAAAATGGCATATACCCACATTAATTTTGCTTCCGACGCCCATGCTCTTAAATAATAAACACTTACATGCACAGTTTTAAGGGAGTTTTTTAGTCGCCTCTTTTGTAACTTCATGACTTAACTGACGACATAACTACGACTAACTACATATTCGTAGTTTTATTTGGGTTTGAATATGATACAGCGCTTTAATAGGCTATAGCCAAACAACGCACTCTGGCACATTTGTGCGTGCACTTGAATAGCATGCGCTATGAGCACAGTGTAACGGCTGACAGGACAGGAAGATTCGTTTTTACTGACATATGACCAGACAATGGCTGCGTCCGAAAGCGCTAAGGCAGGAAGGCATCAAGGAACGTCCGAATCCCAATTCTGCTGCACTTCCTGTCTCCGGAGGTACCTTCTTTTGATCGAATTTTGAAGGCAGCGACGTATCATTCGCTGCCTTCGATTTCCCACAATCATGTGCATGTGCGTCATATAGGCTATATAAATAAAGATATTCTGGTGAAATTAAACTTGTTACTTTATATAATAGATGAAATTTTGACCATGCTATACTTTATGAGTAGTAATAGTGTAAAAGCATAACAAATAATATTGTTTGTAATAATAGTATTTACAAAAATGTTAAAAGGGTTCAAATGAGTAGTAAATAAGCATAATATTTATAATATACTACCAAAAATAATGAAACAGCCACTAATAACAATGACCTGTTCTGCAATTATACTTGCAACAGTGCTTTTATTAAAAAAAAAAAAAAAAAAAAAAAAAAAAACATTCTCTGCCGTCTTTTCTGACGCACAGACCTTCAGTGACAATGGCATTGAGGTCTTTATGTATTAAATCACTTATACATAACTGTTTAAGATTGTTTTTCTACAAAATGTACAACTTAACCGTTAACCGTAACCTAGCAACAACTTAACGTTACGCTGCCTCTGAAGTCTGTCCGAAACTGTTTCCAGAGTTGCCTTCGCAGCCTTCGAAGTCACTGCCTGATAGGGCAGCGAGGCAGCAAGTCAGCTGACTAGGCTTTCGGACGCAGCCGACATCTCATCTGACCGCAGTTCACTGATGTTCTACTGAAGCTCCTCGTTGGAGCGCGCGTCTGAAAAGTCTCCCGTTTGATGTGGTCGTTATTAGAGGAGTGCGGGGCACAACTAACACTTTTTGAATATCTCAGTTTGTGTAAATCCACGTGCGGTTCAGGGTACAATTTTTTATCCACGTTAATTTCACACTTGTCTTGTACAAATATGTCGCTTTGTTTCATAATTATAGTGTATACATTTTTCGTTATTTACCTCAAACGAAAGAAAGTGAAAAGTGACAACATACACCGTGTAACATGTGAGGGGCACGTTGTAACATGACCATATGACAGCTTAAAATGTTATTTGATCGAATTAAAAAATATACACGACAAAACATACAGACATTTAAAACACACCCCCTCCCTCCAAACACAGCTCTCATAGAACACTGTTAGAAATCGCTGTAGATTTGGCAGCATAGTACTGTAAAAACACAATATCACATTTATACATTACAGTAAAATACTGTCATTTATATTGCATTCTGGGTAATTCTGACTTGGCGGGAATATTTTGCAGTATATTTTAGTGTTACTGTAACCTTGCTGTAGCCTGACTGTAATATGCCAGGCAATAATACAGGACTGCTGTAAATAGCGCGCCACCTGGCATCACATCACACAGACAGAACACAACTGCTGCTGACCGGAGAGAGAAGCAAAACGGCGGATTACTGCAAATTTGGTAAGTTCATATTTGACTATCATGTTTCAGATGTGGTTTTTATTGTGGAATGAAACCGGAAGTTTAGCCGCAAACATTATTATCTAACTCCCTCAAAGCTGTGGTCGAAACTCTGTGAGTTACGCACTCTGTCACCCTCTGCACTTTTCAAATCTACTGAACTACGTTAGCTTATGGTTTATTTTAAACAAAAAAAGAGTTGATGCTTGTTGGAACTCTGGAAAGACAGACCAAGGCTGTTTTGGTGAGTTTTATTTTGATCGTGTTGAATTTGAACAAAGCTTGCTTTACTATGGTATGCGAGGTAAAATGATCGTGTTTGTCAATGGAGTCTGCTGGGGGAGATCGATAAACGGTAGTTTGAGTTTAAACAAAACAGATATGTATTACGATAAAACAACTGTCTATCTCTCTGGGGTCACTTTTATACTGTAATCCGATTCGATTCGAGCTTGTCAATGACAAGCTCAAATTTAAGTTAAATTTACCTGATCTTCATTTTTATAAGTTCAACTATTATTTACTCTTGTGGACTATATGTAAACATCTTTTATGTGAAATATCTTATTCAGGTCAGTACTAAACAATAACATGCATTTTGTATGATAATCCCTCTTATTTTGCTAAAATAATGAACATTTTGCAGATTCTGCAAGGTGTATGTAAACTTTTGAATTCAACAGTTTTTATTCTTTCATTTATTTTTCATCTATGCTACAGAAGTTTTATTCACTATTTTCCCCATGCTCTGTTCATTTTTCTTGGTGCTGTGGATAACAGGTTTTGTCTTTGTGTGTTTCATAACTGTGTTTCAGTTTCACCACTGATGGGAATAAATATACTGCAAGACAGGGAGTGAGCAGAAGATCAGGACGGTGGTGCAGAGTGATGGCCATCAACCCTGCATGTCAACAGCTTCATTCAGTCCAAAATGATGTTTAAATGGAGGACTTCACAGAGAGGGTTTGTGGCCTGTTTGCCACCACCCACATGCCCTGCGTTTATGGGTGATGGTTATGAGACTTGAGAATTTTAGGAAGTTTAATTTTTAGATAGTTTTAAGATAAATCACGTTCTCTCTTATTGATTCCCAATCCAGCTCTCAAGACGCCTGTGTTTGTTTCATTTATATTCTTGCACACCTAAAATGCATTCATGGCTGTAAATTGTTGATGCACTGTACTCTGGGTAGCAAACACAATACTAAAATGTTTTGAAATGTTTTAATAAAAAGATTGTAATTTTATTCTAAATTATATATTATATATATATGTGTATGTACTATTCCAACTACACAATACACAATAATAATTGCACAATAGCAAATTACAGTAAAAACAAAATTAAAAAGTACTGTAAAAATACAGCACAATGCTGTTTTATAGCTATACAAAGTTGCATTACAGTACATTGCTGTAAAACAAATTACAGTAACTTGCTGGCAACCTTGCTGCCAGTAACTTACTGTAAAAATACAGGAACATTTTTAACAGTAAACACGAGACACATAAATGAGCCGAAATGCTTTATATTTCTTGAAATAATAATTTCTGAACATTAAACATCGATTGTCAGTCTTTATTTACCTGTTTCTTGTGTTTCTTCTTAAAATCTATAAAAGCAAATAGTGAAAATGACATCACTGATGTCATGGAATAGCATAGTTTAATATAGCGGGGCAGATTGTAACGCAGTGTTACAACATTCCCCATCAGTGCGACTGGAATATAAAAGTGGTTAGTGTCTTCTGCTGACTTGCCAAGCATGAATAAACTATCTAAACTGATAAATAACAGATTGGCAATTAAAATAATAGCTTATTTGTCTCATTTTAAATGCATGCTAAAAAAACTGAGATAAACAAATTTCTTCAGCTAAAAATTTACTTTTACTATGGTAAAATAAATATTCAGCGATATCTTCAAAAGGCTTTTCAATGTCAGTTCAATATGTCCAGATCACTAGTAGTTCCTGCGGGCTGACAAGTAACTCTTGAGTAATTAGTAAGGGATCAACATCAATTTCTCAAGTAATTTAATACGTTTTTAGACTACTGTTGTGATTACTAATTAATTGGCTATTCTGTATTAATTGATCATAGTTAGCAAGTAGTTCTTAATATAAAAAAGATATTTTATTTGGTAATTACTGAATACCTAATAAGGAAATACCTTTGTCCTACTTACTGCTAAGTTCATCTTTCTTCCATATTAGTTAGTAGTATTAAGCTCAGTGTTATAGTACTACCTATTACAGTATCTCACAAAAGTGAGTACACCCCTTCATCATTTCAGTATATCTTCTTAAGGGACTATACTATAGAAATGAAACCTGTGCAGCTTGTATAGCAGTGTATATTTACTGTCCCCTGAAAATAACTTAACATACAGCCATTATTGTCAAAATCGCTGGCAGCAAAAGTGATAACAGCACTATGTCATTTAACCATGCAAAGCCACATGTCCTATTCATCATGTTCACGTTTTTGTCTGCTTGACAGGACCATGCAAAGTTGTGTATCTTGTATTAAAACAGTTCAAATTTGGTGCTTTGAGTACAATTCTCTCATACCGACCACTGGATGTTCAACAAGGCACCTCATGGCAAAGAATGCTCTGAAGATTTGAGAATCAGAATTGTTGCTCTCCACAAAGATGGCCTAGCTAGGCTATAAGAGGTTCAGTAACAACCTGAAACTGAGTTACAGTACTGTGGCCATGCAGGGTCATACAGAGGTTTTCCAAGATGGTTTCCATTCGGAAAAGGTCTCGCAAGGGTCGATCAACGAAGTTGAGTACTTGTTCTGTGCGTCAGGTGTAGAACCTGGCTTCAAAAAACAGATGCATGAGTGCTGCCAGCATTGCTTTAGAGGTTGCAGAAGTAGAAGGTCCGCTTGTCAGTGCTGAGACCATACGCTGCACAGTGCAACAAGTCGGTTTGCATTGGCATCATCCAAGAAGGAAGCCCCTTATGAAGCTGGCTTACAAGAAAGCCCACAAACAGTTTGCTGAAGACAACCTGTCCAAGAGCATGAACTGGAACCATGTCCTATGGTCTGATGAGACTAAGATAAACTTGTTTGGCTCAGATGGCGTCCAGCATGTGTAGCGATACCCTGGTGAGGAGTACCAAAAAAACTGTGTCTCTCCTACAGTCAGGCATGGTGGTTGTAGCATCATGGGCTGGGGCTGCATAAGTGCTGCTGGTACTGAGGAGCTGCAGTTCATTTAGGCAAACATGGATTCCATTATGAACTGTACATTTCTGAAGCAGAACATGATGCCTTTCGTTCAGAAACTGGGCCAAGGGCAATTTTCCAACATGATTATGACTCCAAACACAGCACCAAGATGACAATTGCCTTGCTGAGGAAGGTGCAGGTGATCTGACCTGAACCCTACTGAGCACCTATGGGGCATCCTCAAGTGGAAGGTGGAGAAGCACCATGTGTCTAACATCCAGCAGCTCCATGATGTCATTATAGAGGATTTGAAGAAGATCCCAGCAACAACCTGTGCAGTTCTGGTGAATTCCATGCCCAGAATGATTACGGCAGTGCTAGATAACAATGATGCTAACACAAAATATTAACACTTTGGACACAGTTTTGACAAGTTCACTTAGGGTGTACTCACTTTTGTTGCCAGCTGTTTTGACAATAATGGCTATATGTTGAGTTATTTTTAGGGGACAGTAAATGTACACTGGTATACAAGCTGCACATTGACTACTCTAAAATATATCCAAGTTTCATTTTTATAGCTTTGTCTTTTGAGAATATATAATAAAATGAAATGTGAGGCGTGTACTCACTTTAGTGAGATACTGTACTTCCTGCACAGTTACTTGTTAACAATGGAGCATTATTCTAAAGTGTTACCATAATGGTGACACAGCCTTAATATGTGTGCACGTATAGCTAAATAGTTTCATAATGTAATTCATAGACCGGGCACAGTCTTTGACAAACTGGATGACTGATGATAGATATATGTACCGTCATGGTTATTTTGCCAAAGTAGGTCTGTGTGATATTGAGAGTGCTGAAAAAGTTTAACTTGAACAGAATCAAGCAGCTTAAGCAGCTCATTTGGAAATGAGTCATCAAACTATCAAATGGTCTTCATGAGAGCTAAGCTGTCTGAAAAGGCCTGCTTCTAATTTGGTCCACTGCACCGCCACACTACTGACTCATAGACACTTATTAATTTATTTAGATATTTTTAGGATGGATGCTTGATGTGTTATAATTACTCCTTACTGGCTTAGTTTAACCTATTACAGACATCAAAACAATTCAGGCCAAGGATGGGGAAATAAGTTGAAAAGGACTAATAATTCCTAAATGGATTACAGTACTTTGCTTGTGCAGCTGAAACATTTCTAATTCAACACATATCTATGGCAATGATCTTCACCACAGGAGTAATAACAAAGTACTAGACAGAATGTCAAATCTAGATTTTGGATTGGAAAGAGAGGAAACCAGGGGCCAGAGTAAGACGCTGAAGCAGCCGGGCAGCACAGCGGCGTTTGCCCGGGAATGAACCCACGAGAGCGGAAGAGTTACGGAGAACATCTACGCTGTGTGTCGATGCAAATATGAGAGAATAAGACCAGCAAGTAAGGTGAAACTATATATACGTTTGTCTGAGTGTTTGTCAGATTTTTGCACACCAGTTTAACCTAGTAATATTTATCTGTCAACATGGCAGTTACAAACTTTACTATAGTAAACTGCGCTGTTGTTTCAAATGGCTTTTGTCAGCTTGTTGAATTAATTTACAGAATTAATTATTATTATTATTTTTTTTTTTTTTTTACCAGCAATGCTTATCTTATATTAACATTAGATTAACTAATGTGAAATTTTGTTCAGGTGTTAGTAGTTAATGTTGGCCAGTAGCCTATTGAGAAAATAAAATCATATGTTAGCTAGGTTAGACAAGTTATATGGCTAACTGTTAGCTGCCTTTCTAGTTTTAGAATTAGTTTGTTATAATTATTAATGGAATTTAAGATTTACTGCAATGAAGGATTAAGAAAGACATGAGCATGCCAACCACCCCGAGACTGAGAGAACAATATGGTTTTGAGATGTTTGTGTATTCCATGTGGGGTTTTCCTTATAAAAGTGTGCCATTTCTACTTCTTGTTTTTCAGAGAAGACATTCCTGTCACTATCAAAGTGGATGTGAGCAAAGTTGGTGGCCACGTTTTGGAACAGCACCTGGGTTTTGCAGATAGCTGTTAATTCTTTGACTGCATGTCTTTTTCTCCATTATGTTTCTGTTGCCTATAGATTCTTTGTAAAATATACAGAATTCAGGGGATACAACATAATGCACTGCAAAATGTCCTAAGACAGGAGAAATGGTGAAGTATTTTTAAGTGTTATACATGCATTGTTTTAAATAAAGTATTTGACATTTTGTAATTATTGTGTCTGTTTTAACTGAAGGCCAGTAGTACCTATGTACTACTAATAAAATAAATTTAAATGAATTCAATATAAAAATAATAAAATCTACTGAAATCTATATTAAAAATGAATGAATTACAGTAGTATACTGATGAATTTGACTTTTTTATTTTTGTAAAACAGTACAGTTTGCAACTCTAAATTAAATACAGTTTCTACTGTAAATTACAGTAACTTACTGTTTTTACCCCAGAATATATATATATATATATATATATATGCATGCACCCAATGTTCTAAGCAGGTTCCTTGTTGGCATATGAGTAGATGTCACAAAGATGTCACCAATACTCCATTAAACCAGGAGGAGGCCATTCCCCTGGTGGAGTGGGCTCTCATTCCAGCAGGACATTGAAAGCCCAAGGAGGCGTAAGCCAGCACTACCACATTCACTATCCAACAAAACAGTTTTTGCTTCATAACAGGCAGCTCCTTGTTACAGTTTGCTCTGATTGCCTGAATTGGCTAGAGTGCTCGACATGTACTCTCAGTGCCCAGACAGAGTAGATGCAAGGACTGCTTATTTTTGGAAGCTCGAAAAGCAGAGATGACCTGCACTCTGAATGGAGTGGAGAGCACCTTAGGCACATAGCCAAGTCTTGGCTTAAGGACAACATTTCAATGATTTGGCCCAAACTCAAGGCCATAGATGGAGGCTCCACAACATGGGTTGGGGCTGCCAAATCAACCCTTTTGCCTGGAAAAGGTGGCCTCTCCTCTGTGGGGCAAATGGCCCCACCTATTTGAGTGTGCTGAAAGGCCATTTGTCTGTGTAAGGTGCACAGTCAGGCTTTAGTATTTCTAAGAAGATTAGTTTCCGCAAAGCATCAGCAACACTATGCGAGTGAACGTATCAAAAGGAAACTATAATGATAATAAAACAATAACATTCTGTTTATTTTAAGCCTGGTTTTAAGTCAGATGAATTTTGATTGGCCACCAATGTCTTAATTATTGTTGTTATTATTATTTTTTTATTTACATTTTTTTTTTTTCCGGTTTCAAACCAAGCCGCTTTCTGTTGGTCAGTGTTCTATTAAAATACATGCAGAGAAATGACTTTAAAATATGTGCATTTGCAGGCAGTCATTTATTATTGCGTGTTTTTATGTTTACTGGACCAATCAAGACCAATTCCTGTTTCACAGGGCTACAGATGCACTTCCTGTTTTTTCTGCCACTAGGGGATACACTAATGATGTGTGACAAATGGCTGGTGAGCTGCACAAACTGGCAATAAAAAAAAAAAAATGTTTTGATGAGCTGGAGACGTCAACAGTCGGTCTGAAAGTGGATGTGCGACTTATGCTGCCTTCACGTGCTATCGGAAACTTTGCTGAAACAGAACATGTATGATGTAATCCATATGTACAATTTTGAAATGTAACAGAAGTCAAATTTGTTAGTATTAATAAAAATAAACCCTGGGACATAAAACCCTTGGAACACCTATGTAATGCATACCTCTTTATCACTTGTTTCATTTAGAAAACTTAAGATAGATAACTCTAGTCTGGTTTTGGCTGCATGGCTTATAGCTCTGCTCCCTCAAAATAAAAAGGTTCTCAGAGAACTGTGGGTAATGTAACATATATGTGGCAACAGAGGAGAATTTGAAGAATTTAATAAAAAGGACTAAAGCTTCTGAATGCTATCAAGGCACTCAGTATTACCCTGAGGCCCATGTGGGTTGAACATTGGGTGGAAGATATACTGGGTATAATTATCTAACATTTACACAAATGTTTAACTAGATTATATCTAGCTTTATATCTATATGTCCTGAAGTGCTCTAAAGGAAAGGAGGAACTTGAGGAAGATCCTAACCAAAGTTATTAGCCACACGTTTAGTTCTTGCCAAGCGAACGGTTGCATCTTGACAAATTATTAAAAAATTCACTGATGTGCATCACAGGTGTGTGTACAGTATGTTGAATATTTTCATATTTTCACAATGTGACCCATTCAATCATTTTTTATAACTGGAATGCTTTAAAACATTGGTTATACTGTTTTGAGTATCTTTTTGTACATACTTTGTTTCATAATTGTTTTCATGAATAATCTAATAATCATATCTTAAATCAATGTAATGAATAATCAAATGGAATGATGTATTCAGTTCACTGTTATTCTAAAAAGGCAGAACCTCATTGTTAATTACAAAATAGACTGAATTTCGAGCAAAACTAAACTCTGAAATTAAATTATATCATCATTTTTAGTTGAGCAACAGGAACTGTACAGAAGTGGAGATTCCATGAAGACTGGCTCAATAAATTCTAGGTTCTGTGACCTTTTAGAGTACTTTTTTTGGTCACAAGCTGTTAAATGTTGTAGCTCATGACAGCCAGCTAAACATGCTCCACCCAAAACCGCTATGCAACAGCCTACCTGTATCCTTCCTGTCATTGCTTAACCCTTGTATGGTGTTCATATTTTTGTTACTCAGCCAGAGTTCATGGGTCTAGTGGACCCACTGCATTTAAAAAAAAACACAATTAAAAAAACATTATGTTAACATACTCAGCAGATGTTTACTTCATCCCAATTACAAGTAATATAAACAGAATGTATGGCTGATATTTGCCCTTTTCCTTTGTTAGATCACATTTATGAATTGAAGTGCTACAACCTTGTGTGGGAATGGCAGGGGCAGAAGCACACAACTCAAACTTACACTCACACTCTCGTAGACTCTCTCTTTCACACATACTCATACATACATACCCATAAACACACATACACATACTAATAGCAGGCCCAGATAATAGGGGGACAGAGTAAAATTACACAGGACCTAAAATTTCTACTCTTTTTATTAGCCCTGAGTCCAGTGGACCCAAACATCCTGTTTGTAACATAAGTGTGTAGGGGAGTGTACAGTGAGTGGTCATTGAAAATTTGTTCTGATATATGTTCTTCACAGAAAATGAGCCAAGGCCAATGAGTATGAGTTTAAAAAAACTAATTAATCGTATCATTTGAAAACTGGTCCCACAGACCCGAACACCATACAAGGGTAAAAAGTTAATGGAATTGTAAGTAACTTGTTTTGAGATGTTGAAATAAATACATATTTTGCACATTAAAACAATGATGTAGAATGTAAAAATGACTCATTACTATGTTTTTTGAATGCTTTAAAAAAGCATTCCAAAAAGTTCCCATATTACTCTCTTTCAGTGTATTTTATCACTCTCATGCTAAACAGAAGTTAAACAGTAAATATGAGGTTCCAGTGACTCCAGTGTTCTTTCTCTAACTGTCTCATACTGTTTCTGACAGAAAGGTCTATTCTTGTTTCTGGCAGAATCACATCACTCTGACCTGGCCTTCTAATATGCTCTGTAATCTGTGGGGTGTGGAACATCTCTCTGAATGTAAGAAAACATTCTGCTGGCATAGCAGGGGTAAGTGTGGATGAATCTAAGAGAAAGAAAGAGACATTTGTGCATCTTTTGTTCAAATTCACTTTCATCACCCCATTCTGTCATATTTCTTCATTTCTCACATTCTCTTCTTTCTCTCTGTTTGGTTCAAAAATTATTCAACTCTTATGCAGGTGATAAAATTTTAAGAGTGCTTTTGAATAATTGAAGAGCAGAATAATAATCACATGGCATAGCAAGCTGCAGCTGTAGAAGATGGGTCCGTTCTGGCCCTAAAGGCTCTGTCAGACTCACTTTGTGATGCATGTCAAGCTCTGAGCTGCAACCCGCTCTCACTGTTTAAGGGAAACTTTTTGTCCAGCTTTTTTCCCTTCTCTTTTAAGCTTGTCAAAATTTGATATAGTATTACTAGTTAATTTCCTTTTTTTTAAACACATTATATTTACATTATTTAATTTAACAGATGCAGTAGTGTTACTAAAATTGTATGGCTCCCAGGGCAAAAATCAAACCAGTTTTATTGGAATAATGTGCTTGTGGTGATATTTTTGCAAAATGATGGCTTCTTGCACATTTCATAACACTTTTAAAGTGAAATATCCGGTAAGTACATATTCAGTTTTATAGGAGAAAGATGGACGTGAAGTTGGCACCTTGTTATTGTCACGCCTCTGGACTGTCTGTGTGTGTTTTTCTCCCCATGTGTCCCCCTTGACCCAGTTTCTCCCTTGTTCGATTGCGTTCACTTGTTTCAGGCGTGTCTCGTCAATTCCCCTCATTTAGTCTTATATTTAAAGTGTTGTCTGTTCCTGGTTTCCTTTGTCCGGTGTTACGTCTACCTTTATGTGTTACATGTGTCTTCTGCCTGCCTTGTGTTACCCTTGGTTTGGACTATTAAAGACTATTATCCTGAATTCTCCTACGTCTCCACGCTTATTGCCTCCTCACAGTAGCATTGCTCACAGAACACCAGACCGGCAACAACAACAAAAAAGAAATTTAGTTGATGTTGTCCCTCCGTTTTGTTTCCGCATTTTGTTCAGTGTTTTGTTTTCTGTTTTTTCCCCATGGATTCCCTCACCACCTCCCTAGCCCGTAAGGACGTGCCCCTCTTGGAATATGCGGTTGAGATCAGCCAGATCTCCGATCTACCACTGGACTGAGCTGGAGGGAAGCTATCATCCTGTGTTTGGAGAGCGTCTATCCCTGATCCAGAGCAAAGCCAGACCCAGAGCCCAGCCCATCATCACCCCGCTGCACGGAGCTTAAACCCGAACTCACCAATGACAGTGAGCCCGATACCGCCGCGACCGACGACCCATCGCCGCATGGAGCAACAAAGCTAAGGATCGCCACGGAGCCAGAACTGCTTGTGACGTCTGACCAGGTGTAAGAGCTGGCTACTACGCCCACCACAAGGTAAAAAAAGACTATGGACAGCGAGAGTGCAGAGAGGAGATCCACCCACTGCACCATGGCTGAGGGTGAGCTTATTGTGGATCTGGGATTGTGGAACTCTGAAGGAGCGTTTATGGATTTATATGGCGACATGCCCCCTCTCCTCCCTCCTTCATCGGAACCCTCAGTCACTCCTGTTCCCACATCAAGCCCAGAGAAGGCTACTGTTCCTGAGTTCAGCCAAGAGAGGGCTTCTGTTCCCAAGGGCACCCCAGGGAGGGCTTGTTGTAAACAGCAAATACACACCTTCCCTCCCTCCCGCTCCTGCCTCCTTCCCTGTTGTCATCTGGCAGCCCCTCTGCTCACCCTCAGCCTGCCATCTGTGTGGTGGGATCATCGTGGGTCTGCCAGTCTCCATCAGCGTCATGGCTGGAGGATCCCCTGTCTCCGCCTCCAGCCTCTGGGTCCAGGACTCCACCTTGGCCCGTCGACCCAGCGGCTTCACCATGGCTCCTAGCTTCCCTACCTTTATGGCTGTGGTCTGGGTCCCACCTGGCTTCGCCTGCTCCAAGCCCCTCCTGTTTCTGTCTGGTCCAACCTGGCTCCTCCCCCTACTGTCTCCACCATGGACTCTGTCTGCCACCCCCCTCCCGGATGTCCGTCCTCCTCCCAAGTTCCCACCCGTTCCTCCCTATGTTGTTTCTGTGGCACGAGGACGTGCTTTCCAGGAGGGGGGTGATATGTCATGCCTCTGGACTGTCTGTGTGTGTTTTTCTCCCCAAGTGCTCCCCGTGACTCAGTTTCTCTGTTGTTTGATTGCGTTTGTTTAGTTCAGGTGCGTCTCATCAATTTCCCTCATTTAGTCTTGTATTTAAAGTGTCGCCTGTTCCTGGTTTCCTTTGTCCGGTGTTACTTCATGTGCTACGTGTGTGTCCTGTCTGCCTTGTGTTATCCTTGTTTTGGACTAAAGACTGTTATCCTGAATTCGCCTATGTCTCCGTGCTCCTTGCCTCCTCACAGTAGCATTGCTGACAGTTATGATGGTTGCTGTATGTATCATGGCAGTTCATAAATGAAATGTCCGGTAATTGATTACTAAAAAGTTAACGCTCTATTGCTTTTGAAAATAACGTACCAATATACTACCCTAAACCTAACTGATTGTGTTAAGATGTAAAATAATTTGAGCTTGTCTCTATGAGATTTTGAACTATTTTATTGAGTTTCATAACTTGTGTACCTAAGTACCTAAGCACACCACATTGCAACTGCAATGCTGTACTGGGTGTGCTACTGAGCACAATTACTGCTGTTGGTCTTTTACAGACAATAGTGCTTATTTCTGTTGGGAAATGCAGTGAATTGTATACATATATAGCTACGCTTTTGGAGCTTAGCAAAAATGTAGACAGAGGCACATTTTTCCAATTAGGCTGGGTTGGCAAAAATAGTTGATGGTCCATTGGATCTGGGAAAACAGAGGTCAAGAGGCAAAACGAATCTGCGTCAGTGAGTTTAGGCAGGATTCATGAGCAGTTATGTACACAAGCATTAATGTGTGTACCACTCTGGTACAGCCAGTGAAGCAAGAACAGGAGAGGTGTGACGTGAGCCCTCTCATCTTGGTTGAAGACCAGGCACAGTGCCACATTTCAGATCATCTTCAGAGGTTTAATCACGCATGCGAGAAAGACAGCCAATGGATCAATGCGTCAGTCAGTCAGAAGACAAGGAGCTATGAGGCATACAGAAATCATTTTGTGAGGTGCTCTTAAAGGGATAGTTCACCCAATATTTTTTTTAAATAAAAAAAAAAAAACAAATCCATAAGACTGTCTTACATCTTTAAAACACAAATGTATATTTTTTAATGAAACGTAAGTGATTTCTGTCCCTCTGTTGAAAGGCCATTCACCCAAAACTTTCATGCTTTAAAAAAAAAAAAAAAAAAGTTTATATTCTGGAGAGACATACACAGTCTTATGGGTCTTCAGGGATCCTCTCTGTGATATAGTTTCGTGTTTTATGCTTTATGCTTGCTAATCACAAGACATGATGTTGATTTAATGGACAAGTTTTCATATTTATTTATTTATTTAATTAATTTATTTATTCTCCTTTATAACATGTTATTTTTTTTTAGTATAGATCCAGACAAAACATGAATTTCATGTCATTCACTAAGTCATCAAACACATCTAGGCACACAAAGGAACAGGTACTGTAGGCATGCATACATAA
>JAHKKF010510671.1:0-21569 GCA_019740295.1 Labeo calbasu | reverse complement strand
TGCCCCGAGTTTGAACTTCCAAAATGCAGTTTAAATGCGGCTTCAAACAATCCCAAATGCGGTTGTAAACGATCCCAGCCGAGGAAGAAGGGTCTTATTTAGTGAAACGATCAGTTATTTTTATTTATAAAAAAAATTCAATTTAAATACTTTAATGTCAAACGCTCATCTTGTCTTACTCTGCATGAACTCTGTGTATTCTGGTTCAAGACAGTTAGAGCATGTCCAAAAACCGTATTTTCTCTATTTTTCTATATAAATAGTATTTTTTTTTATTAAAATGACAGATCGTTTTGCTAGATAAGACCCTTCTTCCTCAGCTGGGATTGTTTGAAGCTGCATTTAAACTGCATTTTGGAAGTTCAAACTTGGGGCACCATAGCAGTCTATTATATGGAGAAAAATGTTGAAATGCTTTCCTCAAAAAACGTAATTTCTTTACGACTGAAGAAAGAAAAACATGAACATCTTGGATGACAAGGGGGTGAGTACATTATCTGTAAATTGTTGTTCTGGAAGTGGACTTCTCCTTTAACTGTTTTTTCTTTAATTGCTAATGCAACCATTTTACACCAAAGACTGAAAGTTAAGCATTGCTGGGTAATTGATCAACAAAGTATTCATAGTAAATTGTCATACTGACAGTTTACATATTTACATTACATATCTTTCTACCAAATTTATTACCAAATTTGTTCTGACACAGTTTATCTCTGAGTTCTTGTCATATTTTATTACCATTTTCTAAACTATAGCGAATAAACTGTGATAATGTGAGAATGTTTAAGGTGTCCGAATGCATTTTGGTTTGACTGTATTTAGATTTGGGGGTCATTCGTGTGCCACTTTACTATTAAAAGACAAAAATCAAATAAATAAATGCGTTAAGCATTTTCAGTCTTGTGTTAAAACATACTGACTCCTCATATTCCACTCAGAAAAATTTGTATCCAATAAAATGCTTTTAAGAATGAGAAATGTTACCTTTCTGTAATTCAACCGATTGCAAGTAGCAACTAATGATTTGTAGCTATTACGCAACTAAAGACTTTTTAGCCTTTTAGTAAAAAAAGGCTTTTTTGTCCACTGAGGAAAACTCTTTTCAATCTTTTATTGACTAAACGTCTTACAATGGTTGTTTGCATCAATAAAATGGAATGTAGCCCTAAGGTCTATTCTCAGCAGGACTGAAAAGGAGACATTTTAATGCATTCATGCTTGTATAAACCTCTTACAAGCTAGATCATTTGAAATATAGATTCAAACCTTTCCTGTCAAGATATTTCAACTTATCTCCAATGCATCGATTACTTCCACACACAATGAGTCCACAACACACACAACAAGGCAAAAGTTCAAACATAGCTGTACAATTTGAAAAAAACAGTCAGTCATCATAACCATCAAATAACTTCTGTAGTGACAATATATAAATTAAAATATCTATCAAGATTTTATTTGTATCTTCTATTTAAAAAGAGAGTCTATCAAAGGTTCTTTAACCATTTCTTTTCAAGGTTCAGTTTTTAAATAACTTTTTTCCTTCACTGGATCATTTAAAATGGTGTGAGAAATAGTTTTATAACTACAAATTTCATATACAGTGCCAAAAATATATATACACTTTTCAAAATTGTAAGTACAACAGATTACTGTAGTATGTTTTACAAGAAAATACTATTTCAGTTTTTTCTATTTCAAAATGTCACATTTAATTTAATGTGTTACTTCCTCTTTTTGTGAAATTTAATAGCCATGTCTAAATGACACCATTTTTTCAGTGTAGTCTTTCAATTAAGATGTCATAAAAACTAAATACATCAGATTTACAATTCTGAAATACTGTTTAGATGAAGTATACCATGTCATGCTTTACAGATTGGCAACTTCCCAAAAGTATTTTAGACAAAAATCATTTTAAGCATTTAAGGATAACACTTCAGATCAAAAGATCATAAGAAACAAAGAAAGTCAAGTGTGTCCAGACTTTTACTGGTAGTTTTCAGAGGCCCAGCATCAGCATAGTGTAGTCTGGAACGAAGCTGTAAATTGAATTTTATTATTACCTATGCACATCCTTTGGGAGACACAGATGCTGTTAATAACCTGCGGTTGAGAGAAGCTGGTACGAGGCACAAAGGCAAAGACGAGCAAATGCAGTCTTGCGGAGTATTTTTATAGGTTTCATCATCCAGCATCAAACAACCGAGGAAAGTAAACAAAGTGCTACTCGTCTCAGGTCTCACATCCGCACCCAGAACGAGTTTGAGAAAGAGAGCATATCATACAACAAAACAGAAGGTGAATAATAGCAGATGTCCTAAAAATACAGAAAAAAAGGTGTATTTGGACACGTGGTCTTATATCAGAGGCTCTATACATTTGTGAAGGGCCCTTCAGTAATAAATGAACACTCCACATGGGTTCAAATCAATTAGCGATAGAGGAAAAAAAACATCACAATGCAGGTCTGCAGAGATCAGGAACAGTAATGCAGAAGGCCAGACTCAGAGATGAAAGATCAGATCAAAGGGGCAGAGCAGTCAATTTGTCTGATGAACCTTATTAACAATAGGCTGACATGAGGGGCACTGGTAATGGTTTATGTTGTTTGTGTAAACCAAGATCACTAAACATGAACATAAGTACATAAACATGAGGAAAAACAAAGTGAATGGAGTATTATATAGTATATATTTAGTATGTCTATATTGCTTATACTTAAGACTGCATTTATTTGATTCACAATATAGTAAAAATAGCAATATTGTGTATTTTTTTACAATTTGAAATAACTGCTTTCAATCTGAGTAATTTAAAAAACGTAATTTATTCCTGTGATCAAAGCTGAATTTCCTGCATCATTACTCCAGTCTTCAATGTCACATGACCTTTTAGAAATCGTTCTAATATGCTGATTTGTTGCTTAAGAAATATTTCATATTTTTATTATATAATCATTATGGTTTTTTTTTCAGGCTTCTTTGATGAATAGAAAACATTCTGAATGTTTGTACCATCACTTGTGTATTAAAGTAGTATTACTTAGTATTAAAATAATAATTTCCTTAAAAAAAATCTTACAAAGACCAAAGTTTTGAACGGCACTGTTTATATACATATCATACTTCTTTATCATAATGTAAAAACTTGCTGTGTTTCTAAAACAACTTTCTTCTTTTGCTTACTTTACAAATATGTCCTATTTTTCAACCATCTTCCTCCAACATAACACCAACTTTATGATCCAATACATTTCTGAGAGATAAAAATCATTCAGATGCATGTATGTTTATATTTTTTTTAAATGGTTTTTGTGTAAAAAATGTAACTAACAAAAAACATTTGTGACCCTGGACCACAAAATCAGTCATAAGTAGCATGGGTTTATTTGTAGCAATAGCCAACAATAAATTGTATGGGTCAAAATTACTGATTTTTCTTTTATGGCAAAAATCATTAGGATATTAAATAAAGATCATGTTCCATGAAGATATTTTGTAAAATTCCTACCGTAAACATATCAAAACTTAATTTTTGATTAGTAATATGCATTGCTAAGAACTTCATTTGGACAACTTTAAAGGCGATTTTCTTAATATTTTGATTTTTTTTTTTGCACCCTCAGATTCCAGATTTTCAAATATTGTCCTATCCCAGCAAACCATACTTCAATGGAAAGCTTATTTATTAATCTTTCAGATGATGTATAAATCTCAATTTCAAAAAAATTGACCCTTATGACTGGTTTGTGGTCCAGGGTTACATTTTATATATTTCATTGATTTTCATTTAAACTAATATTATTATTAACATGCATGTATAAAAATTTAATTCCAGCAATTAACAAAAAAATAAATAAAATACACATACATATATAAAAAAAATTTGCAATTACCAGAATTTTTTTTATTTTTATTGATGTTTATATAAATGTATATATTATATACATGCATAAAAATTCATTTTAGTAATTTGTGCATACCCCATTTGTCCATATAAAATGATGTTATGTATATATTGCAGTCACACCGGCTACGGGACGCCCCGCTCTATCAGTCACAGAAAAGCTCCACCCATAGGATAATGTGTTTATGTTGCCATCAACATCTTAAGCAAGTGTATTTTTCACAAATTGGACACCTCCAGGGGCGGGACAGTTGCCCTGTTTTAGTCTAATGTGGGAAAGCCTGGAGGTTGGGGGCGGGTGTGTTGGGGTTGCGGAGGGGGCAGAACCGGGCACACGCTCCACTACAATAGCTGGGCCTCGTTAGCTCTGTAACAATCCCACCGCCCACGCCACCAAAACATCGCCGACATAAATATGGGGACATCTGCAAGGGTAATCACTGCATTGTGCTCCCATTTTCTGCTCTGCTGGACGGCAACAGGGCAGCCTGCTTTTCAACACCTCTCCCTCCCTCCGCCAACCCTCCCTTTCCATTCCCTTCTCAGCCCAGGCTCCGTTTCTGGGGTCAGAGTCCCTCAGGTAACAAAACCCCCTGAGACCTGTGCTGAATTACATGTAATTACTCCCACAATCTGATTGATTTTGGCCTGAATAGGGCAAAAGGACACCTTTAACTTCCTGCCGCCCTCCTTCAGTGTATCTTTGTCACTTTTTTCTACGTTTCCCCATCTCCATTCGCCACCCCCCCCATCCTCATCCGTTTCTATGCACAACAACCCCCTCTAATTCCCCACACCATCTCTAGCTCACCCTCCCCTTTTCTCTCTCTCTCCAGCGCTCACGAAACGAAGCCAAGACTCTTCATCTAGTAGGAGGCAGAAGGCTTTGAAGAGATCAAAGCCAAGGCCGCGAGCAGTTGTGCGCCCTGGGAATACGCCGCAGCTCTCTGCTCCACAGCCCCCTTTTTCCAGCGTCATGTCGGATTGCAGCTGGATTGCATTTCGCCAGTTTTCTTAATGCTCTCGGTTTTGACTTTGACATCACTGATCCCCCCAACACACACGCACACACGCACACACACCTTCAACATAGTGAGAAGAGAAGACAGAAAAAAAAGACAAAAACAAGGGAGCGAAAGAGAGAAATCAAAGAGAGCGGAGTTAAAACGAAAAAGCTGGAAAAAGAAAGGAGTAAAAAGGAGGAGAGTGAGCGGGAGAGATTGACAGGGTGATTTTTATTTTCACAACTCCATAATTGGCCAGTTCAAAGGCGGATGAAAAAAGGAAGCATTTGTTTTTAATTCTGCGGCAGATATGAAAGGAGCGACAAACTTTTATGAGTTTCCCAAAAAATTAAAGACAGGCTCTTTTCACATTCAAAGAACAGGGTGTTTTTTATGGCCGAGACCACACAAAAAGAGCTGATAGCAAAGCCCTCCCCTCCCGAACACGAGTTGACTGACTGACTATGAGAAAGAGTCGGAGAAATCGGAGGTTTGATGTGAAACACAAAGAGAGAGGAAAAAAAAAAAAAAAAAGAAGCTGCATCTATACATCTATTAAACAGCCTCGCTAATAAAGCCTGGTGGCAAGCCATCTTTTGTACTGTAACTCAGAGAAACCCTTTACCAAACTCCTACACCAGGGAGCATGAATATTTCAGTGGCGTCTGATCCACGGAGCATGTGAAGCTCCTTTACCCCCACACACACGCACACACAAACAGCCTGGCAAAAAGCAAAAAAAAAAAAAATAATGAGCTTCAGAAAAATAAGAAAAAAGTGAACCTAGTGACACAGAGCCTCTATTGATCAGCGAAAAGCAGTACAAATGAAGTTCAGAGATGCATGCAATGCGGTTTCAATCACTGTCACTGACGAATTTCTCTTGAGATGACGACTGTTTGATGAGACAATCGACTTGGTGTTTCTACACGCCGCTACAGTGCAAAAACTACCAATACTATGCAATATCCAACTAGCGTGATTTGATAGAAAACGGTTAGCGACACACATCTAATGTCGCTTCTCAAACAAACAATTGTAAGATGAGAAAAACACGGGGATTTTAGGTCATCCGAGACTAAACGAGCTTCAAATGACACTGCGAGTGAGAATACACAGAACAAAGCAACAAACATTAAATAAAAAGTAAAAAACGTCAATAAGTGCTGGGATGAGAGCATCAGCGACTACTGTCAAAATAAAGCAGGGCTTAAAGAGGCCGCTGGAGGGTGATGGAGGTCACAGCCAGGCCTGGAGACATAACATGCAGGAAAAGTGATGACAACTATGGCGTAAAGACAAAACACAACGTTGCACTTCACGTGCATGTGCCCTCAGGATCATCTCAACAGGTGCTACCGCTGGTTTGCATAATAGCTGTGCATTAAAAGGTCAAGAAATAACACTTACTGTTCTAGCCTGTTCAACGCCTGTCTAAAAATAACAGCAATTTATAGGATATATGTGAGCCTGGAACACAAAACCAGTCTCAAGCTGCATGGGTATATTTGTAGGAAGAGCCAATAATACATTGAATAGGTCAAAATTACGCATTTTTCTTTTATGCCAAAATAGGATATTAAGCAAAGATCATGTTCCATGAAGATACTTTGTACATTTTCAACCATAAATATATCAAAACTTAATTTTTGGTTACTAATATGCATTGCTAAGAACTTAATTTGGACAACTTTAAAGGTGATTTTCTCAATATGTACATTTTTTCGCACCTTCAGATTCCAGATTTTCAAATAGTTGTATTGTCATATCCTACAATTTTAAAAAAAAAACTGACCCTTATGTCTGGTTTTGTGGTCCAGGGTCACATATGTTTGTCTGAAAACTTGACATTGCATATTATGAATATTGTCGATAAATGCATAAAAACATTTATTGTGTGTGTGTAGGCAAATGGGACTAGCAGAGCTAAGATAAATAAACATAACTGCACTGCTTGAATTCACACAAAAGCCATTTAATCTGGACATTCTGTCCAGAATTTCAGAGTTTGAGTATTATAGTCTCCTACTATAAAGACATTTCAATTAACAAATTTCAGTGGGTCGTTTCACAGTAATATTTCAGGGGGGTGAAATGCCCCCATGGAGGCAAAACGTTCAAAAATCACCTAATAACACTGCCAGCCTTTTTTTGCTTTGTACATCCGACACATGGATTCAATATGCTGTGGTAAGCGGCCGGTGTAAACACAGTATCAATGGCCCTCTGTTCCAAAACCCTGGGTCTGTACCAGTGCACTTCAAAGGGCCCGTGGGCTGCCGAAATCTGCAAGGTCTAGGCCACGCTGGTGTTCAGACCTGCTCAGCAGATGATACGGCTACTTGTTTGCCCCTTATCACCCATGTGTGGGGGCGGCGTGCTTTGCTTGCCTTCATCAAAAGACGATATGTGTTTAAAGTACGTGCGTAGAGCATCAGGAAGGCATATGGGTGAGTTTAGAAGCGCAGATTATGATAGAAACAACAATAATGCCAGAAAAATGGGTTACATAAATACAGTTATGAAAACCACACGCAAGGGCTGCTGGGAAATGTAGTTACTCTGAATGGTGCAGAAAGTGACAGACCGGGAGTAGAAGATCCAGCTGTGTGAAATCTCTTTAGGTAAAGCCAGGGTTTGGGGGGGTTTGTGATTCCACGGCATGTCCACGCCGAGAGATCCGTCACATCCCACATCAAAGCAGGCCGAGTGTGAGTGTGTATCTTGGGTCGGTTCTTCCCAAGCTTCACTGCCAGAGGCCAATCAGGATGGGGGAGGAACACGGCACAAGGACTGAAGCTGCTCCACCAGCAGCTCCAGCACACGTATTACAGTAGAGGTCCGTCCATATGGAGAGCAAACCAACCATCAAAACAGGCTTTACGATAACATGTCTATTTAAATAATCAATTAACCTACTTTGCATGCATTTTTAAGATTTTCCACATATTGCTTTTTTCTAAATTCGCAAATGCTCTTTTGCAACCAGACGTGAATATGCCTTGTCACAAACAAAAAACAAATTCTATTTGCGAGCAAGTCAAATCTGCTGATAACGACTTCACAACCACACATACAAAAACTACGCTAAAAGTAAATTTGTCACTGAAAAAGCCACCTATTTGGTTTCATTCAACTGTAACAACTATATGTGACCCTGGACCA
The DNA here is from genome assembly GCA_019740295.1 of Labeo calbasu. Classification (NCBI taxonomy): domain Eukaryota; kingdom Metazoa; phylum Chordata; class Actinopteri; order Cypriniformes; family Cyprinidae; genus Labeo; species Labeo calbasu. Next base: position 13,491 of record JAHKKF010510671.1, on the reverse strand, counting down.
CAAAACCAGTCTTATGTAGCACGGGTATGTTTGTAGCAATAGCCAAAAATACATTGTATGAGTCAAAAAGATCAATTTTTCTTTTATGCAAAAAAAGGATATTAAGTAAAGATCATGTTCCATGAAGATATTTTGTACATTTTCTACCTTAAATATATCAAATCATAATTTTATATTAGTAATATGCATTGCTAAGAACTTCATTTGGACAACTTTAAAGATAATTTTTCATTATTCCGATTTTTTTGCACCCTCAGATTCTAGTTCTTAAAATAGTTGCATCTAATCCAAATATTGTCCTAACAAACCATACATCAATAGAAAGCTTATTTATTCAGCTTTTAGATAATGTACTTCAGGTTTTGTGGTCCAGGGTCACATATGTGTTTACTCTTTGTGTGAGTATACCACTCATTTCCCTCTTCATTATTTATTTTGTAACACGTTTCGTGTTAAAAAGCCTTCAGATCAGCACATTCAGAAAAATCTGAGGACATTTAAACAAAGGCGCTAACAAATTTATAGGTCACAGGTCAAACCTGTAACATCTCGAACACTTTCACTGAGACAAAACTTTGTGCTCGAACTTTAAATAATCCAATTTAACAAGTAGAAATGAAAGAGAGGGGATGGGGAACAGATTATACAATTCAATGAAATCCACGACCCCATCACCCCATTCTTCTCTCCAACTGATTAAAGGGGGCTGAGATAAGCGGAACTACATGAAACGTCCCGGCGCGAGGGAAATCATTTCAAAAGGAGGAAATGCCTAGGTTGTCTTAATTCCCAATTCGCCATTTCATACGAATGTTAAAATATTACGACTTCAAAGCTACAGGCACCAGAGACAATGCAGCCCCAGTGTTTACCTGGAAACATTATCTGCTGACCCCAAGTTAGCCATCTCAAAGGAGTCCTGGATGCCATTTCCAGATGTCGTCTATCAGATTAGAGCAACATGTAAAGCTTTCATGGATCACTAAGCACCATGATGCCAATATCCACCACCGTTAGGTGGGCTGGAGAACAGTGTACTCATACAGGTTGGCATTTCACCAGGTAGCAACACCCCCCTCCCAAAAAAAAAAAAAAAAAAAAAATCTGCTGACCACCACAAAATTGTCTGCTTCATGGCTGGGTGGGAGTTCAGGCACTGGAATGTCATGGCCAATGGAAATCAATCCAAACTTCAGGGGAATGAAGGGGGGGGAGTGGAGGAAGGTGGGGAGAAGATGCCTTTGATCTCGCTGAAAACCGATCCCAGACCTTGGAGATACTGTGTCCGAATATTTGAGCCACCGCAAAGCAGAGAGAGAGAGACAACAGACGAAGGAGGTTGAGGAAATGGATCTGGCATGATTGGGATTTTATTGCACACCGACTGAAAACGGGCAAACCTCTGCAAAATCTTTGCATTAGTATGAAAAATTCTGCTATTATATAAAATTCTGCTACTGCACAGTTTGCTGACCCATTTGCTAACCAACCACATCTTGTTGTGTAACAATGCATACGCTTAAGTTAAACTGCTTGAAAAGAACTAAACAATAAAAATGTTAACAAAGTCAGAAGCATTTATCCCAAATGCTTAGATCAACTACAGGTCAACTGCAGCATCATCTTCTGTTTGGCGCCTGTCACCGCAGCGGCGACACCGAATCATAATCGCACGGCCGCAGACTGATAAAGGAGCTGAATTCAGAGCTGTGCAAACAATGGATGAGATGAGCTCAGCGGAGAAAGCCCTGTCTCTCATCGGACTCGCAGACTGCCTGCAGCGGCCGTCTCTTCCAGGCACCAGTCAACTGCCAAACAGGGAGTCTTAACCACACAAAAACTACCAAACAGGATTAGGGTGGACAGCTGCTAGCGTATCCACCATTTTTTTTTTTTTTGAAACCCACCCTTCTTTCATCAGCGGTTGTTTTATAGAATAATCGAGATGGTAAACATCTATACGTTTATGCATAAGTGTTCAAAATACATTTTTTAAATCAGCCACGCTGAAGAGTATAGACAGTACGAGAAAATATGGGTCACAGCATTAGACACAGACACGCTGCCAATCAGAAACTAACATCATAACCCGAGCTGCACGCTACGACGAGGGAAAATGAAATAAAGTTGTGAAAAATGTCACAGCGAGGGCTCGGGAGTGAAAAAGCACTGGGTAACACTCACCGTTCTGGGAATGGGAGGCGAGAGAGAGCCGTTGTTCATGTAGGGTTCATTGTTCATATTGGTCATCATGATGTATCCTGGGTAACTGGGGTACGGGTGTCCTTTGCTGTACATGTCTTGGTGCTTGCCTGTTACGAGAATAAAATAAACCAGCTTGAATGAATAAGATTTCCCATATATTTTCTTTAAATGCAATAAGGTTTAAATTAAGTGCACACTTGAAATACATTTTAACAACAAATATTTTAAGCGGTCCAGTCACTAAAAATAGTTTTGAAACTTCCAGCGCCGATTAAATAAATCCTGACCAAATGTGACTTTTTTTTAAAATTCTAGACAGGAAATCAAGGAGTTCCTAACGGCATCTAAAACAAGCGAGCCGTTTTGAGGCCAGTGAAGTGTTTAGCTGAAAATTTGCATCCTAATTCACAGCGAGCAGAGAACAAAGGGGAGAAGACAATCAAGTCACTTCACTGTGACCCCAGCGCCCTGCCCAGCGTAAAAAAAAGACCCGGGTGCAAACAGAGATCAAATGAACTCCGGGCCATCACAGCAACATGCTGCTCTTGACAATAGCGTCTCAGACGGTGTGTTTGGAGGCCAGCGTGTCAGAGGAAGATGGGGCACTTCCCTGGCACGTGTCATTACGTGTCGACACCAAATAGACTGTGGGCTGAGAAATTCCCTTCGCAAAGCCATTAGAACAAATAAAGCAAATTAAATAAAAAAAATAGATGCATTTTATGCATTAGAACTGATGCATTTTTAAAAAGAGAATATATATAAATAAATGGCTTTCTTTGCAAGTATGTTCTTGCAGAAGCATGCTTTTTTTTTTTTTTAAAAAGATTAATAATATTACTTTTTTTTTTTTAATCAAAACATATGACTTACCATCGTCCGGATGGTCCCTGTGCTTCTCATGATAAGAGTCTGGTGTTATTTGGGACTGTCTAGCTGCCTGTTCAAAAATGTAGGAGAGAAATATTAACAGCTTTATTTCTAAAACGCAACGTTATTTCGTTTTCCAGCATTCTTGTATTTTGGAGAAAAAAAATGTAATCCTAAAACCAAAGCTGACAAAAATAAAGTATGCTTTAATCATATTTTTAGCAGAAGGCTTCTAAGGATTCTAAGCAAAAGATAACTTGCATTTTTTTACACATTGATTAACTTAGTCATTTTCCCTCTGCTGTGGATGTTCGACCACAAATGCGGTGTCTTGAGGAAGGAAAAAGAAGGGCTTCGCTACTATTCTTGTTCACTCCGCATTATGAATCAGAAGTGCCGGGAAATAAACTCCATTTGGAGTTCAGCTCCCTCTGGGTGCCTTCCAGCAAAGTGAGAGATCTGCACTGCTTTCCCAATTAACATTCAGTCCATCAGTGTGTTCTTTCTCATGTCAAGCTGTAACCCTGCATGCTGTTGATGCCAGGAGGAAATATATTTCATTAATAAAGCAAAGCATCTTATTATTCTTTAGTTCAATTCAGTTGATTCACATGACCAGGTAGTAATGGAAAAAAGCACATGATCAGTGAAACACAAAAACTAATCTGAAATTAGAAATTTAATTTACACAACTGCTTCACAAAATTCAGATGGATATAGACTTCAGTTTTGTTTCATTGAAATTGCTTACTTTTTCCTTTGTATGAAATTGAAATGTAATGTAGCCTATATAAGAACAGGCAAATTACCTTGTCGCCACCATAAACGGAGTGTGCTTATTTTTAATACATATTAAAAATTAATATCAATAAATTAATAAAAATGCATGTTGCAGTTTTGTGGCTAATTCTAAATAAATATCACAATAAACCAGAGGCATAAGCTGTTTCAGAAATATGTGCATATTAAAATATATCTGGCAGACTTTGCTAAACAATTATTAAAATCTCATTTTTTTTATAACAACAACAACAACAACAACAAACTGCAATATTTTATGTACACTATTTTGAATAACTGTTTAACACGAATTGTCAATAAATATGGTCCTCAACAAATTTAAAATAAAAATCTATTTAAAAAACTAGTGTGTTTGTTTGTGATAGTAAAAATAAATATTGACCAATACTGCTTTCTTTGACAGTTAAATAACGACGGTGGGATTTAAAATAAAAATGTTCATAACTGAAAATCCTGAACAAATAAAAATATTAAAAAGCAATTATTTCTGTTGTGAGTAGAACAAATGCTGATTATCGAGGCCCTTTTAGTCTTTTTCTCGCTTAAATAGCTAAGGACTGAGGGTCAAAATGAGTTTGTTGACTTTAACACGTGTAGCTCTGCCATTTAAACCACACACACACACACACACTCAATCACAGAACAGAGGTTAAAATATCAACACGACTCTTCACTCTGAAAACAAATCCCAACTTTCCAACAACTCTGACGGAGATTGTGCAGGACCTTCACGTGTGTTTGAGGCGTACTCACGTCGTGACTGTTACTGTTGGGACTGATTTCGGTCTCGTTGACCAGAGATGACTTGATCTCGGCTAAGTCTCCCTCCTCCTCGGAGTGGCTGATCTCCGCGAAGATCTGCTCCTTCTGCGGGTCTCCCTCGTCTTTGAACGGGATCATTTCATCGGTGGCGCAGAGCTCCGGGTCCCCGCCGCCTCCTCCACCTGACAACTGCGGCATTTCTCGGGTGATTGAAAGTCCTCCTCACCCTACAAACGCCCGGGAAACGAACGCGTGCGACAGAAAAGCCCCGTATACTTTCAGCTACGGCAACAAGAGCGCACGACCGGTGTAACACTCGAGAATCCAGATGGGAAATGCAATATAGCGACGCTGGGTGTTTTACAAAAGTTAAAGTACGACTCCCGTGGTGTTTGTAAAAGCAAAAGTTAGAAGTTGAAGTTGAACGCGGGACAGTTTCGCCTGTTCAAAAAAAGCCGACTCAAAAAAAAAAGTGCTGGAGTTCAGATGCTGTGTGTCATTCCCGTTTGGTTTCTTGGGTAAAAAGGTGTCCCTCTTCAGAAATGAGCTCAGCAGAGACTGAGAGTAATGTTGGGCTGGAGAGAGTGTAGTGCTGTACTCCTCCCCCTGATCTCTGACTGACTATAGAGATGAAAGGGAAGCCGCCGCTTTGATTGACACCTCACACACACACATGCATTGACTGACACTCCTGAGGAAAGTAAAGGGGGATTTTATACATTTCTTCCAACAAATGGACAGAGAGCGGAAAATGTGGAGGTAGGAGACACCAGTACTGTTCTCCGATTCATTTTTGGGGCTGTTGGAAACGAAAACAGTGTCGTAACACCGTCACTTTAACCAATTAGAAATGAGCTTCAGGAGTGAAATCACTATCATGCATTATCTGCGTAAAATATAGGATTTACAGGACAAATCTGAAGTGATCTGGGGACATATTAAAAAATGCTGAATAACAGAACTAGCTTCATCTGAATGAGCAGGTTCTTTAGCTTAAATTGACAAAAATATCAAATTAAGTTTTACATATTACTGTTTAAAAAATTAGAAATATCATGACTGATCACATTGGGGAGGGTTGAAACTGTTTCCAACGTACTTCCAATGGAACAAGAAGTATTGCACAAATATTTCTTTTATGATTTTAGATATGTTTTATATATTTATATTTTTGTGTCCACGTTTTATTTACCATCTTTGAATTGATTAAATTGAGAGGTGGGAATGGTGATGGTGGATGGCACCATTATAATATAACATAATAATCTTTTGAACAAATACATTTAATTACCACTTTAAAAAAACAATGTGAATTGTTTTCGTTTTTTCTATTAGTGTTACCTGTAGTAAATAGTGTAAACAGCACCGTATGTGCTTGTTTCAGTAGTAAATTAATAAACTATCATAGTAGACAAAAAATTTCATAATAAATAATAATTTGAATAAAAACAGAAATTAAACATACAAAACAAAAAAAAAGACAAATATTAAAATGGACAGAAAAAACCCAACTACGAGTTTAATCGTTGATCTGCATTACGTTGCAAAGGGTGACATCAAAGATGCAAAATGTAAATGCATGAATCGTATTTAATGCAGCTGTATAATGGAAGATGAGATTCCGTTTGCAAAGATCTAGGAAGTTGTTTTCATCATCATGTTTTTCATCTTAGTCATCTTAGTAGTCCATCGTTTCATGCATATTGCTCGATTTAATGAATACTTGATGTTGACCTGAATGATTCTTTTGTTCTCAAGGTAATCTAAATTTAAATGTTTAATATAATTAAGCTTATTTATAAAACATAGACTGTTTAATCACCCAGTGTTTGATATACCACTTTTTTGTATTGCTTATGTAATTCCACTTGATCTTAGAGGTCACATTTGAACTCATACATTTTACACGTTACGAATTATATATATATTTGACGAGGAATGTAATGTCGTTTTTTATAAAAACTTTAAATAATCAATTTAACAATTTCTCCCGTAAAGTACCTTAAAAATGTAGATATATTATCAGCAGGATTTAATTGAAAACACAAGTTTTAATTGAACTATTTTAGTCAAATTATCACATGAAGCAGATTTTATGAAATTGTTACGATAAATCAAGAATTAATGTAAGCAACTCCAAAATCTGCTGGCAAGATTTAAATATACAAAACCAGCTAAATTCAAGGAGCCCTCCCTCAGTGTATCAGAAAACAAGAAGGGGGAAGAAAAACATTGGGAAGTGTTTCTGCGGCTTGCGTGAGAATAAGTTTGGAGTAGGAGGCAGATCTTTATAAAGCAGGCGGAGGTGGGGTCAGTGGGCGGAGCCGTGGCTGCCTTTGATCTGGCGGCGGCGGCCTCTTTCATCCCCTGCCTTTGTATGACCATATATGGCGTGAGGATGGAGCCGGGCCAACATTTCCACGCGCGCCTTCATCCCAGCTGAGAGGGAAAGCGACGGTTCTCTTCCGGGTAAAGGAGACACAGCGAGAAAGATCAAAGGCTTTGGATTTGGAACCCGAATGTGGATTCAAAAGAGAGGGAGAGAGAGGGAGAGAGAGAGGGACGGGACTGGCCGCATTCCAGAGTGTAGCGGAAAACTGAGCCTTAAACACACACACACTCGCACATTCACTCACTGAGACTGGCTCCTGGGATAACAATCGAACCTTTCAGGTTTAAAAAGAAATGTATGCATAGCAGGTCAGATGTGTTGTTATTGTAAACCGTGTGGATTTATTTTAATGCATGGTTATTTAAATGTAAGGCTCCATATGAAATACATCAAGGCATGCCTTAGCTCTGAGCCAGCTAAATCAAAACATTTATTATTTAAAATCACAGATTCTGGACGATTATTAAATGCGTCTGCATTGACAAGATTTTTAATTTAGGAAAATAAATAAATATTGCTTTAGGAGCAGAAAATAATGGGACTAATTCATTTTGAAAGGCACTGGACACAATGCATGCTCAAAGTCTGTCCTCATTGGCAAATCTAAAGATTGATTATAAGCACATATACTGATAAAATGTATACTATTAATGCACCGTTGCTTTAAATAAAAAAGCCAAATAAACAACTGTGAATAAACAGAGAATATGAAATAAACGAAGGCTGTCAGAATGTTAAAAAGCTGATTTTTGAACTGCACATACACTACCAGTCAAAAGTTTTTGAACAGTAAGATTTTTAATGTTTTTCAAGAAGTCTCTTCTGCTCACCAAGCCTGCATTTATTTGATTCAAAGTACAAGAAAAACTGTACAATTTTGAAACATTTTTACTATTTAAAATAACTGATTTCTATTTGAATATATTTTACAATGTAATTTATTCCTGTGATTTCAAAGCTGAATTTTTAGCATCATTTCTCCACTCAATTGATCCTTCAGAAATCATTCTAATAGTTTGCTTTAAAAAAAAACATGTATTATTATCCTTATGTTGAAAACAGCTGAGTAGAATTTTTTTTAGGTTTGTCTGATAAATAGTAAGTTCTAACATATATTTATAAGCTTTTGAAAGGTATAGTGTATAATGTTACAAAAGCTTTTTATTTCAGATAAATGCGGCTCTTTCAATTCATCAAAGAATCCTGAAGAAAATGTACTCAGCTGTTTTAAATATTGATAATAATAATAACAGATGTTTCTCGAACAGCAAATCAGCATATTAGAATGATTTCTGAAGGATCATTAACACTGAATACTGGAGTAATAATGCTGAAAATTTAGATCTGATCACATGAATATATTACATTTTAAAATATAATCAAATAGAAAATTATTTTAAATAATAAAAATATTTTAAAATTTTACTGTTTGGATCAAATAACTGCAGGCTTTGTGAGCAAAAGAGACGTCTTTAAAAACATAAATCTTACTGTTTAAAAACTTTTGACTGGTAGTGTATTTAAAAATAAAATAACTTATATATAAATAAATATATATATAAAAAAATAAAATATGCCAAAAAGCCCAGAAATTAACAGGATTTTTAACTTTAAAACCATAAATTATTGGTGTATTTAATAGTAAAAATGTGGGCATGAAAAAACAACATGCCGTAATTTTTTCATCAATACCGGCAAATCACAGGCTAGAGACACACATACTGTTAAATAATTACTTTAAATAAATGTATCTGGCTAATGAATAAATGTTAACAAACGGTGATAACAGTAAGTATTAATGCAATGTAGTTAAATCTCTTTGTATGGGAAACCAGCTCTGTTAGTAACCGTCAGAATAAAAATCCAGGTTCAACGTATTTCCCAACATGTCTGATCTGACCTGATCATAAGGACAAGACTTCAAAGGCAAACGTACACTGCTTATACATCATTTAAGAGCTGGACCTTGCGTCATCCCTGAACATCAGACGATTAGCAAACGTAATTTAACATAAACATCTAAACCACGTACACCGGTCACTGAATGCACAGCTCTTGCCTAGTATTTTTCTTTTACAGTAGGCACAATAATTGCCTTTTTTCTTTTTTCTTCAAAAAAGAAATATCGTGAACGAGAAGATCATTTGCATTTCTGTCTTAATGAGTTTGCAGAAGTGACCCCTCTGGATCAAACATGAAAAGGAACGCGTCCTGCTGTGTCCTGACCTGAATTTAGTTGTCTCTCACTCTTCTGCTGCATATTGAATGTTATATAACCTTGAAGGACCAGGAATGTATCCATAACACAGCATAATTTATCAGCGCGCTGCTAATCTAGAGGAGAATTAGACTGTTGGGTTCAGAGGAGAAATTCAGAAAAGATTGCCCTCTTGCTGTGACGCTCATGCATGCATTGCTATTGATCAGGAAGTGTGGATTAATAATTTGGTTCAACTGTAATCTGAAGTGGGAATGACCTATAAAGTGGAAGGAAAATTGCTGATTTGCCTTTTAAAAGATTAATACTGTTTCAATATTATACTGACTCTGGGTCATTCAAAACATATACGTAATCATAATTATTACTTTAAGTAATTCCGTAGTATATCCTATGAGAAAAAAAAAATGCAAGTGGGGATGTGATTTTAACCATCAGGAATTGGTTGGATAATGATAAATCTGCATGTTGTTTCTCCCTCGGCAGCCTTTACTGTATATCAAATAAAAGCTGAATTTTTTTTGTTGCAAGCAACATAAATCACAAGTATTTCATTATAATTAAACAGATGTTTTTCTAGTACACTTTTTCAGATGTTTAAAAAAAAAAATTGGAATTGGTCATGTTATTTTTGCGTGTCATCAGCCAATTTGCCTTGTCATGACGTCATCTGCGGCTCGGATGGTTGAAAAATAAAATGTTTGTGAATCTGAGTGCTCATAAGTAATGATAGCAGGATGCACTTCGAGGACTTCAAGGGTGGCATTACGTAGGTATTACTGACATTCTTGCGTCAGAGGCGGAGCAAGTTATTATTCCGATAAAAGGTCAGACAAACATTTTATCTTTTGAAATAACATGCACATATGAATCATTCAAAATAAGACCAAAATACATGTACTAAAGGAATAGTTTGTCCAGAAATTAAAAATTGCAATCATTTACTAACCCTCAGGCCACCCAAGATATAGATGAGTTTGTTTCTTCAGAGCAGATTTGGAGAAACTCAGCATTACATCATTTGCTCACCAATGGATCATTTGCAGTGAATGGGTGCCGTCAAAATGAGAGTACTAACAGCTGGTAAAAACATCACAAGTAATCCACACGACTCCAGTCCATTAACATCTTGTGTAATAAAAATCTGCATGTTTGTAAGAAACAAATTCATCAAGACGTTTTTAACTTCAAAACGCTGCTAAAATACTCTATGCATAATGTTGTTTTCTCCAGTGAAAAAGTCACCTTGTCTGAATCAGGAGAGAAAAATGCACAGATCAAACAGTGTTTACAAGCAAAAACAGCTAAAAACAAATGAGTTGATGGATTTTGATGTAAGAGAATAACGGGAGAATTTTTCAATAAAGGAAGCATTATTATGAATTATAGACTTTGGTCAGAAGTGATAGTTTAAAGTTAAAATGTCTTCATAATGGATTTGTTTCTGACAAATATGCAGTTTTTCACTCCCTAAGAAGTTAATTGATGGACTGGAGTGGTGTGGATTACTTGTGGATTATTGTGATGTTTTTATCAGCTGTTTGGACTCTCATTCTGACGGCACCCATTCAGTGCAGAGGACCCATTGGTGAGCAAGTGATGTAAAGCTACATTTGTGACCCTGGACCACAAAACCAGTCTTAAGTAGCACGGGTATATTTGTAGCAATAGACAAAAATACATTTTATGGGTCAAAATTATTATTTTTCTTTCATGCCAAAAATCATTAGGATATTAGATCATGTTCCATGAAGATATTTTGTAAATTTCCTACCGTATATATAGCAAAACTTAATTTTTGATTAGTAATATGCATTGCTAAGAACTTAATTTAACTTTAAAGGCGATTTTCTCAATATTTTGATTTTTTTTGCCCCCTCAGATTCCAAATTTTCAAAAGTTGTATCTTTGAATCAATGGAAAGCTTATTTATTCAGTGCTCAGATGATTTGTAATTTATACATTTTCAAAAAACTGACCCTTATGACTGGTTTTGTGGTCCAGGGTCATATTTCTCTAAATCTGTCCCGAAGAACAAACAAACTCATCTACATCTAGGATGGCCTGAGGGTGAGTAAACATTCATCAAATATTAATTTCGGGGTGAACTCTTCTGTTAACACACGTTCCTGGTCTTACTGTGAACAAGAAAAAGTAAATAAGGTCAATTTCAATTTCATGTTGATGTAAATCTGGCATTTTCGAGTGCAATTACCTTGATACGGAACCACAATTTCAAGAACGACAGACACAATTACAGTACAATACAGCAAAATGAAACCTCACCCTCTGCTCTCCACGATAAAGCTGGCAGATGATCCAGCGGTTCTTCCACCTGCTTCAGTTCTGACAACCCCCCGAATTGAAAATTATAGCTGTAAAGCTCCAAGTCACCGCCTAATAAACGACAGGAAACAAACATCACATTAAGATGAAAAGAGCATACAATTAAAGTTGAGAGGGGGAAAAGAAAGCCATTTATCAGTCAAAAAAAGCCGAGTTAGAGCGGTCTGAGGCGAGAGATGATTTTTGCTACTCTTTTATTGGTGGGAACACAGGTGATGTTCAGAGGAAGGGAAAGTGTCTGGAGGGGATGAGCTGAGCGTTCAGCCCCACTTCTGTCCTGTGATCTGCTGATTTATAACACGGCGAGAAGCAGACATACTGTTATTAAAATAAAATCATATTCTGGATGGAGCTGGGGAGGGGAAAAGGCCCAACAGGGGAAATTTGTTATGCTGGGTTATTGAGTTTGGAGCCCTCGCACTTACACAAATTCACTCTTGGCAGGCGTAATACACTAAAGCTTGTCAAAACACATAATAAAAATTAAAAGACTTACAAACAATATGTGCATAACAGTTAAGGATTACATAGAATATCTCTCATGGTGTGTGCATGTTTACATCGTATTTTTCATGTCAGGTCGGGACAAGTTGTTTAGTTTTTTAATAAAATTTAATACTGCATACTGCAGTTTTTATATTTCATGTTTTATTGTAGTAGCTGTTATAGTTTTGCTGTTTTTGTGTTTATATATAGTAAGGATGGATTAAATTGATCAAAAGTGACAATAAAGACATTTACAATGTTATAAAAAAATATTTCTAATAAATGCTGTTGTTTTGAACCCTCAAAGAATCTAAAAAAGCATCATGGTTTCCACAAAAATATTAACGTTTCTTAAACAGTAATTCAGCATATAAGAATGATTTCTGAAGGATCATGTGACATTGAAGACTGGAGTAATGATGCTGAAAATTCAGCTTTGCATCACAGAAATAAATGACATTTTAAAACATATTCACATAGAAACCAGTTATTTTAAATTGTAATAATATTTCACAATATTACAGTTTTTACTGTATTTTTAGATTTAAAAAATGCTTCCTCAGTGAACGTAAGACACTTCTTTCAAAAACGATGAAAAAATCCTACCGACTCTAAACTTTTAAAAGGTATATTGCAGAATATATGCCGTTAGAATGTGAACTTGTGGCTTACGAGTCAAGCTATTTAATATTTCGGGAGCCGACACGTTGAGGCAACCCCTGTGCAATTTCCACAGCCCGTGTTTGGCTTCAGAGAGGAAGTCCACCAGCAGCCCAGAATGCTGGATCTGCCTTTTCATCCTACCGCGTTATTGAAGAACACATTGAGCTTGCGTCAGGGCCTGCTGTGAAGGTGTCAAAGGTCATGGCCACCCTACCGAGCGGTCACAGTGCCCCAGTCCCATCTGTAATCAAACACACACACACACACACACACACACATCTTTCAGACAGGTCATCTCCACCACCAGATCAAATAAGACCCGTCACTGTCAATATCTCATCACATTTACAAGGAGCAGGAAACCATAAACAGACACATCAACACTCAGTACTACTGTTTATAGCATGCTCACATAGGCAGATATAAATATTAATGTGATTAAAGGGATAGTTTACCCATAAATGAAAATTCTGTCACTATTTACTCAACTTCATGTCATTTCAAACCTATATGTGACCCTGGACCACAAAACCAGTTATGAGTAGCATGGGTATATTTGTAGCAATAGCCAACAATACATTGTATGGGTCAAAATTATTGATTTTTCTTTTATGCCAAAATCATTAGGATATTAAGTAAAGATCATTAAGATATCTACCATAAATATATCAAAACTTAATTTTTGATTAGTAATATGCATTGCTAAGAACTTCATTTGGACAACTTTAAAGGTGATTTTCTCAATATT
>JAHKKF010510670.1:0-27303 GCA_019740295.1 Labeo calbasu | reverse complement strand
ATAGACTGATAGACAGACCGATAGATAGATAGATAGGTAGATAGATAGATAGATAGATAGATAGATAGATAGATAGATAGATAGATAGATAGATAGACAGATAGATAATAGATAGATAGATAGATAGATAGATAGATAGATAGATAGATAGATAGATAGATAGACAGACATCTATCTTTTTCTGCCCGTGTGAAGTCATCCAATTAGAAAGTTCATGACACAGGAAACGGTTTTCAAATATCTTGGATGCTATCTGACTGACTAAATTCCTTTCGTAGCTGCTCGAACTTGTACTTGCATCCAACTGACTCACATGCAAACCTGTGCCAAAAAGCTAATGGTAAAGGATGAAAAGATATATGATGACAGAGGAAAGGAAGTGTGCCAGAGAGATGATATCTACCACTTTTATTCTTTTCACTATACATTAACTATAGGTCAAAGTAGCTCTGACGGTAAGGGGGAAAAAAAAGTCTTTTAAAGCAGAACTAAACACTCATCCTTGCAGGTGTGAGGAATTATATAAAGGGATAGCTCCCTCATAAATGAAAACAGTCATTATTTTCTCACTTTCGTGATCCAGAACACAAAAGGATAACCTCTGTATATCTATCAAGCTATTGTATGACTTCAAAGAGAAGCCCTACAGCTTTAGCTCCCATTCACTTTCATTACATGAAAAGAAGGGCCTTGATATTCTTCAAAAATTCACTTGTGTTTCACAACAAAAAGTCTTTCAGGTTGGAACAACACGAAGGTAAGTAAATGATGACAGAATTTTCATTTTTGGCTGAGCTATCACTTTAAAAGCTTTAGCAAAGGCATTTTAAATGTTTTTACTGTGTGAGGTAAGAGGTGGAAGGTTACTAATTGAATTCTGCCAAACAGAAACAAAGTTGAATTTGTCTGTCATTTGTTAAGGAATTATGCCACTGAGGAATCTGCAATGATTGACAGGTCTGGTGATTAAAGGAGGGGCTCTAGAGTAAAAGCAAAGTCTACTGGAGTTCTGAGTGTGTTTGTTTATTGAGAGAGAAAAAATGAAAGATTACGAGATCTAGACAAAGGTGAGTGGCACAGGGGGAAAAACAGATTGTATTAAAAGAAAATCGTTGCAGTTTGCAGTATCTTTATGCATTAATGTGTGTATTTAAAGAGCAATAATTTAGCCAAAGCACACAAATTAAACTCAAATGTACCTCTGACACCTTAAAGGACATAAACCTGCACATTTTCTGCACGCTCTGCATACCAGAGCTGAGGAGCAGGCGCCCGGGCCTGACTTCCGATCGTGTGCACTATTGATGTCCTGGCCTGTGTGCTCTTATTGTCTCCCGCCGTGTTGTCATTGAGGCTTTATGCTTTGCTTTTGTATTTTCTCTAAATATGAATGTTTTATCAAAACTGGCCCAATTGCTTAACCATCCATACACTACTCCACCCACCGCTTCAGTAAGACAGGAAAACATGAGACTGAGCTGTATTGAAAACACACAGACGCACACTCATGGATCTCAAATGAGTATGCAACACTGGCTATTTCATACGTTTTGATAGGAAGATATAAAACTGCTTATTTTCAATAAAATAATACCTAAAGAGCCAAATATGAAGCTATTATCACAGATGGCTTACAGTGAAAGCCATTTAAATGCTTTAGAATTAATCCATGAATCACCTTTATGTTTTACTTGCTAATTTATAACAAGAAAAGTATGTCAAATCAAGGCCAGAAAGGACAAATCGAGCGTTGACTGACAGAACTAGACATTCACTTTGCAACAAAAGTATTCAGCTTCCCACTCCCCCTCACTTTCACACAGGAAGCTCTTCCTGAGCTGAGGTCATAGAGAGCGCTCTAGAGGAGCGCTTCAAATCCCAAACCCTCTCTTATGGTCTCTGTCTTTCTCTCGCCGAGTTCCCACAACAAACTGTTTTCACAAGAGAAGCAAACTTCTGCGATTATATTAAGGAAGGCCAGGGCTAGATGTCACATTGGAAAGTGGTCACAAGGGTTATATCTAAATAACTATTGGATTTTGAGTCTAGTATTAACTGCGCATATGTGACCCTGGACCACAAAACCGGTCTTAAGTAGCATGGGTATATTTGAAGCAATAGTCAAAAATACATTGTATGGGTGAAAATTATTGATTTTTCTTTTATGCCAAAAATCATTAGGATATTAAGTTAAGATCATGTTTGATAAACATATTTTGTACATTTCCTACCATAAATATATCAAAACTTTATTGATTAATAATATGCATTGCTAAGAACTTCATTCGGACAACTTTAAAGGCAATTTTCTCAATATTTTGATTTTTTTGCACCCTCACATTCCAGATTTTCAAATAGTTGTATCTATCTATCTATCTATCTATCTATCTATATATATATATATATATATATATATATATATACACACATATCTAGGAGTTTTATATATTTTATGTGTTAAAAATAAAATAAAACTCAAAATATAAACATTGGAAAAATTTTTGTGAATTCTGTCCTTTGAGTGAACAAAGCTTACAACTAAATAATGAACTATATAAGGATGATTTTAACCAATGTTCTTAGCTCTCAACATGCCTTAAATATGCATACAATATAAGACACAATAAGACAATAAGTCTGCTTGACTTGCTATTTGAGTTGAACACTATGGGAATGAACACTATCACAATAAACAATGTTTGCTATGAGTCTACTACTGTATGTAAAACTATATTACAACAACATGTTATATAAATGTTATTAGGACAGAAGGTTTTTTATAATTTCAACATAAATACAAAATTATGACAATAGAGATTTTTCAAGAGGCGTCATCAGTCGGCCATTGAACATCAGTCAGCGACACTGAACGTAAACAATGCCAGTGAATGGAACGAAACGCATATTTTGCTGATTATCGCTGCTAAAAAAGGTCAATTATTGTCATGTTTTGGGCTGTACTAATCGGTCAGACCGGGAAAAACATTTGTGGTACTATAGACTGCCAAAAGTTATAACAAATCAAGGAGAAGAGTGCAAAAAAACTGTCTGAGGAACAAAAGGCGTTTGTGGCTGGCCAAACTCAACCAGGATTTCCAGGACAAGAATCGTGACAACATTTATGTTTGTTTTTATAATTTCCGGTCAGGTAGGTGAAATATTAGGCTAAAATCTTAATTAACATAACTTTAGTTTGTCAAAATATTGCACCCTTTCCTGCTTACTAAGTCCAGGTAACTGACCAAATCGTGACTTAAGTGCACTGCCTTTGAATATTTGCATTTCAATATGATTGTGACCAATGTGCTTGGGACTTTCTTCCAAATGTCAGGTCAATAAAAATAATTAATTTTTGGGTAAAACTCCAAAGTCTTTAAAGTTGCAAGTTGACTAACAACAAAAAAACTCGTTATGAGAAATGCTCACTTTAAAAGTGACAACTAGTTCCCCTATTACTTCGGGTCACAAAAGAGGAACGTGATGTAAAGTATTAATAAAAGGAATTAATATCTTTCGGGACTCCATTTTCTTCTCTAAATCCGTACAACACCGCCTTTAAAGCGTGTGATGGTTCAAAACGCCATAGCTTCAAACGCTGAGGCGGAGAACAATTAAATAAAATACTCTCCTCCCTACAACGCCCATTTCACCCACCCAATCGTACAATCCCTACTTTAGAAGTACATCAGCACCATCTTCTATAAAGTTTTCATGTCGAGCGCTATCTGATAAGCATTTTTGTGGGTGAGCAGCAACACAAAACATACCTCGCTCCCTGAATGTAAACACAGACGAGCGCACTGTGTGTTCATCACGTGTCCACACGGCGGCAGAAGTGAGTCTACACCGGCGATGTTACGCGGATCGTCCGTTACCTCACTGACCTGAACAATGAGAGATGCTGCTGAGTCGCTCTGATTCATTCACAACACGGTTTGAACGTTTATAGTCTGCAACTGCGTTTATTTTGTGAATAAAACCAAATTAAAGAGTAGAGTAACAAACAAAAATAAAAACCATCCAGTCACATACATTCAAGACATTACATTTAAACTCTGCTTCAGTCTCTTAAAGTGGCAATTTAAAAATTCAGCCATCATTTAGGCTATTCACCATTAAACGCGTACGACTTCTTTCGTGAAATATCTTCAGAAAGATGTTAAAGCGACTGAGTCTCCGTTTACTTTCACGCTTTTTCCCACACAATGAAAGTGACCATGGACGGAGATCTGTCATTTTGCTCAACACCTCCTTTTGCATTCCATTAAAGAAGTCACGGGTGTTTGGAACATTTATTCATTTTTGAGTAGTCCATTACCTAATTATCAGCAAATTAAACACCTTAGCGCAAACTGATGCTCTTTCCAAAGAAAATCACACAGCACATACCTCGCCCGTGCCCCGCCCACCCGAGGAGGAGGAGCCAGTGTCTCTCTTCTAAACGCTAGCAGCGAGAATAATACTTCACAGCCCGAAACACAGAAGCGCAGAACAGTCTTCAGTCGCCGCGGTAGATGTGCGACTCCAAACGGGGGGCACAGTGACTGCGATAAAGAAGGGACAAGAAAACGCACTTAGAGGTAAGACGCTCAGGTCTTTTAGCGTCAGCTGTTTCAACATTATTTCTAAACTATTCACTTGTCTGTTGGACTTGCTATTGAAGGAGTTTGCTTTTTGTCCTACGATTACAGTCCAAAGTTTAAGTGAGTTAATGAACGCTATCACAATAAACAATGTAGAGAGGACACTTAAAAGACATCTGTGACTTTAGGGTCTACTTTATAGAACTATATTGCCACAAAAATGTGTTTTAAAATTACTTAAATATGTCATTGTTATGACAAAAGCTTTGTGCGTTATTATTTATTATTATTACAATCATTACACATCTCTAGGAGCTGTTCTGTTGAAAGAGATAATGCAATTACAGTTTAAAGTTCAAGAGGGTTAATGAATATTTTTACACTACACAGTGAGATGACATTTAGAATGAGAGTCATTAATAAAAAGATGCTTGCCTTTTTCCCATGTCTTTGTTGGGACAAAAGCTGTGGTGATTCTAAGACATCAATTTGTGTCTTTCACAGGGAGAATGCCAGCTAAAACCATGAACTCTGATTTGGAGTTTGACTCCTTGCAGCCTTGCTTCTACCCGGACGAGGATGACTTCTACTTCTGCAGACCAGACGCTGCACCGCCTGGTGAGGACATCTGGAAGAAATTCGAGCTGCTGCCCACTCCTCCTCTGTCCCCGAGCCGGGCAGCTCTTCCAGGGGACCCAGGGGAGCTGGGTGCGGTGGCTGGGGATTGCTCTCTGATGGGCTTTGGATTAACAGACCCATTGGACTGGGCTTCCGAGCTTCTGTTCTTACCAGAAGATGACATTTGGGGGGCATCAGACGGGGACCTCTTTGGCTCAGTTTTGGATACTACAGACAATTCCATCATCATTCAGGACTGCATGTGGAGTGGCTTCTCGGCACGTGAGAAATTGGAGCGGGTGGTCAATGAGAAACTGGGGAAAGCCGTCTCTGCTTCCACCGCTACTGAAGCTGGGAAAGACACAACAGTCAAGACGCCTGAAATGAGCCACTCTATACCGGAGTGTGTGGACCCTACCGTGGTTTTCCCTTATCCAGTCAACAAAAGAAACGGGAGCAGCAGCAGCAGCCAAAGTGTAACACAGCTGAGGAGCCAACACTTGCCTCCAGTCAGCGCAGACGAGACTCCAAGTGACTCTGGTAAGTGTCTCCTGACATGCTGCTCATGTAAAGTTGTTAGGTTAAGTGTTCTGTCACTGTCACTGAATACATGCCATGAATGATTATACTATTTTAGATTATTTTTATTTTTATTAATCAGCATTAGCACCAAATTACAATGATGCTGCTGCTGAATAGTTTAGCAGTCCATAGTTTGGCCAAGTTTGTAAGCGGTCATTGGGGTAATTGTTGAAGATCATATGACAGGCCCTGAATCGGATTAGTGTGTGACATTCCAGACTGTCGGTCACACACACATAAACACACACGCACGCGCGCACACATACACTCAGTAGTAGTAGTGGGCGGTGATGGGGAGTTTATGTAATACTAAGTCTGCATACCCAGTAGATGGCGGTAATATTTGATGTTGACCATTTGGCTCATGGTTAAAGATTTAATGCAGAGAATAACGTCACCGAGCCACATTACATGGGAAAACATGTCCTTATCTGCCCTCCATTAATCTGGCTTTAGGCATGGAATTACAATCTAATTTGAGAATTTATTAGGTAACAGGATTGGCTTTCTTTTGATATGCAAGATTGCTTTGAAACATCATGTATTATTTTTTCCAAATTGAGAGCTCTTGATTGTAAAAAACCACAGGCTCAGATGTTTGGGAGGGAGTGTGAGCGAGGGCAGATTGCATAAAAGCCAAGCCCCTAAATTCAGTGCCCCCCAATAAGTCGCTTCCCTTCGAAATGAGGACTTGTTTCAAATGCAAATCCCAAACGACAATCACACGTGGGTGAGAGAATAAGAGCTGGCACTGGGCACCAGCATGCGAAAAAGGAGGCATGCGCGTGCATCTACGAGAAAGGCAAACCCGCCTCCCCCTCCTTTCTGCCCAGTGGGCTGAGCTTGGCAAGCCTTGCATCTACCAGAGAGGTGCCGTGAATGATAATCACACGAAAAAAAGACGAGGAAGGGGGAAAAAAAGAGATGATGGGTCATCTCTCTTTACAGGGTGACGGCTTTGAACAAGCGGAGCCTTTCCTCCAGCTGTCTGCTTGGCGCCTCTCCAGGGCAGCGGCTTAAGACGCCATCAGATCAGTGTTACTCGGCAAAGCCCGCGAATAATTGGACCACGCGATTACAACGCTCGTTTTTCCCGCCCGTGCTGTTATCCCTTTTCGCGGCAAACCAGTGGAAAAGGGGAACGGGCTGACTGTCTGCATTCTGTCGGAGACTAAATTGCCCCGTTTGGTCTCTCCTTAACGCTGGCAGACGGTTTCCTGTAGGGAGCTTTTGAAGTGAGAGGCTGTGGGCTCCAGTAAATGCCAAACAGTCTTCATGTGTGGCTTAGCTGATAATCACGTCCATTATCTCATAAACATAGCTCTCGGGCGTCACACTGAGGCCGTCTAAGCTTAACTTGAAATGTGTCACCGGTTAAAAAAGCAGTGAGCGAAATATCTAACTTGACAGCTTTTGTAGAAAATATGACATGACCAAATATTCATGTGCTCGCAAACCCTGTCATTAGACACGGTAAATGGAGGGTGTGTGTTAAAGTGCAAAGTCAAATCTAAGGTGGTCCAGTCTGGGGAGAATCCAGCTCCTCTGTGTTTGACAGAGCATGTTCAGATGATTGCATTAGGCAATTGTGTCATCTGCCCACACAAAGGCATTAACGCCAGCACACACCCAGAGAAAACAAATGTTTCCTTTAAGTGCACTTGTTCATACCTGTGCACCTTTAGAGCAATGGTTGCACAACAACCTGCTAACCCAAATCTCTTTTTCTCCCTCTAGATGATGATGAAGAAGAAGATGACGATGATGATGACGAAGACGATGAAGAAGAAGAAGAAGAAGAAGAAGAGGAGATCGATGTGGTCACGGTGGAGAAAAGGCGTTCCATCACCAGCAAGATAACCAGCACTGGTCTGTCTGCCGCCTCTCAAGTGTCCTCAGGGCGGTTGGGATCCGGGGTGAGCAAAGCTCCTCAGGAGCTCATTCTGAAGAGGACGGCAGCAGCCTCCATCCACCAGCAGCAGCATAACTACGCAGCCCCATCCCCGTACTCCGACCAGCAAGACGTTCCCAGCGCTCCCCCAAGCAAGAAGCTCCGAATCGACAACAGCACTATAACTCTACGCACTGGCAGGAACCAGAACTCTTCCCCGAACTCCCCTACTAACGGCGTACCAAGCCAGCGGCTAAGGAAGAGCGACTCCAGCAGCCCGCGGTGCTCAGATTCCGAGGACAGCGAACGCCGGCGCAACCACAACATCCTGGAGCGCCAGCGGCGCAACGACCTGCGCTCTAGCTTCCTCACTCTGCGCGACCATGTGCCCGAGCTGGCGCACAACGACAAGGCGGCGAAGGTGGTCATCCTGAAGAAGGCCACCGAGTACGTCAGCTCCCTGGAGGCCCAAGAGCTCCGACTCCAGCAGGAGAAAGACAGATTGCAGGCCCGACGACAACAGCTCCTCCGCAGGCTCGAGCAGGCCAGGACTCGCTAACCCTTAACCCTCGTTGGCTGAACGCCTAATGACGAACGGTCAAAATAAATCCTAGGGACACTCACTGCTGACACTTTTTTGCACATTTTTTGACGTCAAGAATGTTTCAGGTTTACTTTGTCACCTCAATCACGTTACAACGAAGAGGGAAGGTGCTAAACCCTTCAACAACAAGACTCTCATGAACACGCGATTGGGTCGACGAACTTTGTGCTCACGCTCTTCCTGCAAAACGGACACTAAACAAATGACACGAGACACTTCAAACGGCTATACAGAATAGCTCTCACACCTCACAGGTGCTGAATCTCATGGATGTACCTCTGCGCACCTTGATGTCAGACACTTTTGTAAATAGACTAGATCTTAAAAGAACGTACACTCAGTCTGCCTTGTTTTTGTATACGATTATTGTCTTTTGGTTTTTATAAAGATGTCAAAAGCTGCCAATAACTAGACTGGAAGTTTATATACCTTTAACAAGTACTGTAAGACCTCAATTTTCGAGGAGTTTTGTAATATAAGGACACGTTGTTTTGTTTTTGGATCCTTTTTTGTCTTATAATCTCTCTGTTATGACACGCTTTACTAATTCCTACATTTATGCTTTAGTGTGCTTCTGATACATACTAAATTTGATACTTATATTTTCGTATGAAAATGAGTTCTGAGTAGATATCACTTTATCTTGTTTTTATCCTTTTTTCTACCTTCGTTTCTTTTGTACAGAAAATTCTTTCTATCTCCATTTATAAGGCTTCTATTCTTTGCTGTCTTTCTCTTTCTTTGTTTATATATTTGTAAGTATTGGGTTCATAGAACTGGGTCAGTGGGAAAAAAAGTGTTTTTTTCTCCTTTTCTATAATGTACATTTTAGTGCTGCGACTCACAGCACTTTGAAATACCTCATTTTGAAAAATAAATAGACATTTTGAAAACAAAAGAGGTTGTCGAAGGATGAATGCTTCTGTATCGCCGCTAATGTCGCTTGAGTCCTGTCAGGAATTGAGAAACAAAACTCTGAACTACATTTCAGACGTGCTTGAAGCCCCTCTGTGGGCGGCAACTTCCACATTTCAAACAGCCCTGAAACAACTCGCTAAGTTATGACTTTCAAGGGGATGTAAATTATGGCTTTGAAAGCAAAAACCCACAGTTAAATCATGCTGTCAAATAAAAATACCTGTCACACACTTGAAGCATAAATAACAAATCTAATTTTGTTTTTACTACTTTTCCTCAACGTACCAATATCTGAATCAAACCCAGATAGCACACGTACGTCTGCAAGATGTCTGTGAAAGATCTCTTGATCTGGAAAGCATCTGCTGTGTACAAACGTCTTACAGATGTCTTTCAGATGTCATTTTTCGTACATTCTGAATCATAAACACATCTAATTGACGTCTATTTGACATCTGATAGGAAACGTCCAATAGATGTATTGCAGATGAGCAAACACTCTAAAAAATACGTCTCACAGATGTAAATGCAAATGTCAAATAGACATCTCCGTGATGTACATGTGCTATCAGGGAATCTAATACCCAGATAGCACACGTACATCTTCAAGATGTCTGATAAAGATTTCTTGATCTGGAAAGCATCTGCTGTGTACAAACATCTGACAGACGCCTGTAAGATGTCAGTTTTACATACATTCTAAATCATAAACATCTTAAAGACATCTAATAGACGTCTAATAGATGTCCAATAGACGTATTGCAGATGAACAAACGCTCTAAAAAATACATCTTCCAGATGTAAATGCAGATGTCAAATAGACGTCTCCGTGATGTACGCGTGCTATCAGGGTATCTACTTGAATTGACTCATAAACATCTTAAAGACATCTAATAGACGTCTATTTGACATCTGATAAGACAACGTCCTATAAACGTATTGCAGATAAGCAAACACTCTGAAAAATACGTCTACAGATATAAATGCAGATGTCAAATAGACGCCTCCGAGATGTACGTGTGCTATCAGGGGAACAAACAGCATGTTTTGGACTTTTTTTCCCCCTTTTCTTTTCAACCTCTCCTGTTTTTCATTCGTCAAGCCATTCTCCCTCCATCTGCCTCACTATGAAGAGAGATCTGGTTGACCAAGCCTTCTCTGACAAAGGAGGACGAGTATCTCCCTCGTTATTCACTCTCTCTCTCTTTCAGTTGATTTAGAAATCGGCAGGGCACATCCACATGCACTTTCAGGCACTCATACACAAAAACAAACGCTGGCACACACACTCTCAGCGCGAGTGGATATGAAAGCGTGCGCTGCGCACACTCAGACTGGCCCCCGCGGCTTCTTACCTCATTGTTCGGCACGTTACCATGGAAACTGGAGCAGCTGCAGCGTGGCAGACTTCAAGTGCGAGTGTGTTTTATTCTATTTGTGCATGCGTGTGTACGCGTACGTGCGAATGGCGGGAACCAAGTGGGGGGGTGTCTTTTGTGCAGAGGCCGTCGTGACCTGTGCGTCTAATATCCTGCTGGACCGAGGAACGGGTTTGTGTTTACTAACTTCAGTCACATGGCCTGAAAGCTGACTGAAGACACGCCCACCAATGTGTCACAATGAACCATTTTCTCTGGTCCGGAATAAACAGACAGAAAAAGAATTCTACTGCTGCAATACAGGAGAAACAAGGTCTGGCGGGGTACAGAGAGGGAGAGAGAGACCTGCGATTATAAACTGGACTGTCTAGACTGATTGGTTACATAACAGTCTGTGTTGTATATGTGTGCGTGTCTGCGATGTTTGGTCCCCAGGATGAGGTAACCATGGGAGACCCCACTGTGCCATCTGGCCGATGGCTTATCCTGCCTGGTTATGGAAAAAACAAAAACAAAGCCGTGAGCTAAGACAATAACACACCACCGTGTGTACAATGATAGAACTGGCCACTGTATAACACACTGTATGTAGTTTTTCAAACCTGAGATTTAAAATGAGACACATTCTGGTCATTTGTCATTGACATTTTTTAAAACAATCCCTGCTAAAAAAAAATATAAAATAGAAACCATCAGAAACGGTTTCCACTACACATACCATTACAAACCATTAACTTTTAACTATTAAAATCATTAAAAAATGGTTTTCTGTTGTGTGTTTTGGGACATATTCCATTAGATTTTAGTGGTTTTAACAAGCCACAAATAGAAGACGACCAATTACCAGTTGAAACCAGTTGGTCCATTACAGTTTCCATTAGAACCAGTAAAACCATTACAAATTCTGTGATGGTTTCTATTGTTTTATGTTTTGTTTTGTTTTTCTCAGCAGGAATGATGTTCAACCCTTCCATTTTACAAAGCTAAATTTCTCCTCTACACTTCACAAATGTGAAATTTTGTGGCTTAATGGCTGAAATTGAATTTGCTTTCATAATTGTGACCCTGGACTACAAAACCAGTTATAAGGGTACATTTTTTGAAATTGAAATCTATACATAATTTGAAAGCTGAATAAAGCTTTCCACTGATGTACTGTTAGGATAGGACAATATTTGGCCGAGATACAACCATTAAAAAATTTAAATTCTGAGGGTGCAAGATGTCCAAATGAAGTTTTTAGCAAAGCATTTTACTGATCAGAAATTAAGTATTGATATATTTACGGTAGGAAATTTACTAAATATCTTGATGGAACATGATCTTTGCTTAAAATCCTAATGATTTTTGGCATAAATTAAAAAAAAGCGATAATTTTGACTCATACAATGTATTTTTGGCTATTGCTACAAATATATCCGTGCTACTTATGACTGGTTTTGTGGTCCAGGGTCACAACTAATGAATTTTACAATATATTTTCCTGTTTATTAATATAAAGCTGCTTTGAAACAATGTGTTTATAAAGCACTACCACAGGGGAAAAAATGGCGTAGAAACCATTTTCACTCAGAAATTGCTATTAAATTTCACAAAAAAATGTAACTAACATATTACATGTGGAATTTTAAGGTAGAAAACCTGAAATAGCATTTTCTTGTACAACACATTGTCTCAATTTATCTGTATTCACCCTACATGTGTTATATGTAACATATATTCTCTCTCTTATTTCTATATTTTTTTAGTTTTTTGTTTTCTTTCTCAAACATTAGTTATTCCTGTCTGATTGATATGTACTGGCCTCAGACACCATGCATGTTGTACTATAATAAACTTGGAGACAAGAGCTTCGTACTGTGTGAGTGTATGACTGTTTATGGTATGGTTAAATACATGCGTCTATATTTGAATCCGTCTCAAAAGAGGCTATGAATTTCAGTCAGCTCGGAGTTCAAAACATTGATTTTGAGAGGTTTTGAAAATACCATCAAAAGGTAGTGCCATGAAACAAAACATCATGAGCTGGAGAGTAACTGATTACATGTAATATGGATTACGTAATCAAATTCCAGACATTAAGTACTTGTAATTAGACTAAATGACATTTTAAACTACTCGGAATAATGTAATGTTTAATGCACTTCACGTTGTCAATGAACAAAATTTTTCGTTCTTTTAATTTTTATATCAATATGGGAGACGATTATCCTATTTAAATCAATATGATAAAAGAGTTAGGTCAAAAGTAATCTAAAAGTAATCAAAAAGTAGTCTCCTTATATTACCTAAAATGTGTAATTTGGAATTAGCAACAGACTAGAATTTGTAAGTAATCTTACAAATTGTAGTCAAGCTCTGTACACATATACATACAAAATGTCTCCTCCGGAATGTTCACATGCCAGCAGCATTCAACAGATTATCTGTGCCGTGGAAGATTTCAGCATCGGCCTGTCAATCAAGCCTCTGTATGTTGGGACCAGCACTTGTTGTGGAGTCACAGGATGGACAGCATATGGAAAACTGGAGACAGACTAAAGACAGGATTTACAACAAAAGCCAAAGGCACAACAACATGCTCTGATTCTTATCAACCGGCACCGTCAGAAATGTCCTAATCCATATAACATGCAGAGTTGCCACCCAAACAAAAGGATGCCAGCTTTAAAAATGCCCCTTACTGGATGGGCATTGTCTCCAGGGGGGCAAGAAGAGAGGGGAGGGGGTGCCATCTGTTCTGGGTCAGGTGCAGAATGTGGTAATATGTGTAGTGTAGTGTAGTAGTGAGAGAGAAGGAGAGAAAGAAAATTCATGTGTGATCAAACTTTACCAGTGTGTAGCAATTACCATACAGATGGCAGTGCCCTGTAAATGTCAGACACCTCTCTCTTTCTCTCTTCCCCATCGCTCCTTCGGAGAATCGTCCATTGTGTTTTCTTTGTTGCTTTTTAACTAATTTTCATTTTAACCTCCAGCACGTGTGCAAACACAGCCTTTCATCCATGACACAATGAGTCTGACCTCAACATCACACAGCAATGCCACACACACACAGTAAGAAGTAGCACACCCTCCAAATCTGATTGATTTCAACTAAAGAAATGTTGGTAGAACTACAAGATGATGACAAATAAACATATTTTGTCATAATTTTCTCTTGTATCATAATCATTTGGTGCTCAGTTATTATCAATTATAATAAGGTGCTCAAATATTAATTTATTTAATATTTTTATGGCGTGTATCACAGTTTCTTCCAAGATATTAATCAGCAAAAATAAAACAAAATAAAATTTCAAGACTGCTGATGAGAAACCAGCACCAGATCAGCATATTAGAATGATTTCTGAAGGATCATGTGACACTGAAGACTGGAGTAATGATGCTGAAAAATCAGTTTTGCCATCAGTGGAATAAATTACATTTTAAAATATATTACTATGGAATAGTAATAATATTTCACAATCTTGCTGATTTTTACTGATTTTTTATTTTATTTTTCCACCAGGACAAATTTAAATCTCAATTATTTTCCCATTTTCAATTCAGAAATAGTTCTCATATGCTGATTTGGTTCTCAGTTATTATCAATTATACTTTGTGTTCAAATATAAATTTATTTAATATTTTTATAATATTTTTATTGTAGTGTTTCACACTTTCTTCAAAAATATTAATCAGCAAAAAAATAAAATAAAAAAAAATATTGCTGATTTTTACTGTACTTTTGATTGAGAAATGAAAATCCCAATTATTTTCCCATTTTATTTATTTATTTATTTTTTCAGAAATAATTCTCATATGCTGATTTGGTGCTTAATTATTATCAGTTAAAATATTATTTATTTAATGTTTTGTAATGTGTTTTATGGTAGTGTATCAGTTTCTTCAAAAAGATTAATCAGCAAAAAAACACAATAAATTTCACAATCTTGCTGTTTTTACTCAATTTTTAAAAAATGTCATAAAAATTAAAATTGCAATTATTTTCCCATTTTCAGTTTTTTCTTCTAAAAAAAATTCTCATATGATGATTTGTTGCTCAATTATTATCAAATATTTATTTAATATTTTTGTAATGCTTTTTATGGTAGTGTTTCTTCAAAAATATTAATCGACAAAAAAAAAAAAACAACAAAATAAAATAAAATATTTCACAATCTTGCTGATTTTACTGCATGTTAGATTTTTAAAAAATAAATAAAAATTTGAATCCCAATTATTTTTCAATTTTCAATTTTTTCTTCAAAAAAAAATCTCATATGATGATTTGGTGCTCAATTATCAATTATACTTGTTGTTCAAATATTATTTTTAATATTTTATAATGTTTTTATGGTAGTATATGAGAGGTTTTTTTTAAATATTAATTAGCAAAAAAAATTACATTAAAATAAATTAAAATAAAATAAATAATTTCAACATTGATAATAATAAGAAATCAGCACAAAAACAGCATATTAAAGTAACTTCATAAGGATCACGTGACACTGAAGACTGGAGTAATGATGCTGAAAATTCAGTTTTGCCATCACAGAAATAAATTACATTTTAAAATATATTAATATGGAAAACAATGTTGCTTATTTTTACTGTGCTTTTATTTTAAAAAATTAAATACAAATTTAAATCTAAATTATTTTCCCATTTAATTTTTTTTCTTTAGAAATAGTTCTCAATTATTGTTGTTATATTTATTATTATGTATTAATTATATTATTATATTAATTGTTATATCTGGTGTTCAAATATTAATTAATTTATTATTTGTATAATATTTTTATAGTAGTGTATCACACTTTCTTCAAAAATATTAATCAGCAAAAAATAAAATAAAATAAAATAATAAATTACATTTTAAAATATATTAATATGGAAAAAGGTTATTTTAAACTAATAATATTTCATTAATCAATATTACTGTATTTTTCATCAAATAAATGCAGGTATGGTGAGTGTAAGAGACCTGCAAAAACATTTTTAAAAATTGTAATTATTCCTAACTTTTTAACCCGTAGTGCATATAATTTATTCGCTGTAGCCATAATAGCAATAGTGATTATTTTTCTATTAATTGTGCAGCCGTAGTTTCTCCATACAATAAAGTGTTATTATTGACCACCTTGTTTTCATAACATTTTAACAGACTAATTTAGCAGTTCTGTTGAAATGATGACCTTATTACACCGCCTAAACTGTGATCGTGTCCGGTACTGGTTGGACCATAATATGGAGTCCAGATGTTGCCAGGGGGTTTTTAGGGTCATAACTCAAACTGCCCTGTAAAAGACTCTTACCTTTCGCCCTGAGAGTAATGAGCGCTCTATGTGTGTGCTTTGTGCGTCAAAACCATCATTCTTTCACAAAAGTTTGTGTACAAATCCGCTTGGCCTGATTTATTATTTTTTTGTCACTGTTTAAACTAAACTTACCATTTTAGAGAGCATTAGAGCAAATTACACATAGCCGGGTCCATGACTAGCTTAAATAAACCACCAGGACAAATGAGCTAATTAAAGCAGTGCATGCTAAATGAGACCACAAAATGAAAGGTGCAATTTCTAAATAACTTTTGGCAGTTTAATCAAATATTTTTAACATCGAACAACCTTTTTCAAGCATAAACTTTACGTTTAAAGGGAGCCTCCTGAAAAGTCTCTCAGGAAGAACTGTCAGAAGTAGAGATGAAATGCCAATTTCATGCTAATTAAAGTCCCATCAACTAGGTTTGATCTCCGTGACCTAACAGAATAGCACCTTTAACCTAGGGAGACACACACACTTATGAAGACTGGATGATATAGCGCACTAGAGATGGCACAGGCCTTTCAGCATTACGTGAGCCTGAAGAGAAGGGCAGAGGTTAGGAAAGCAAGCGTAACAATTCAGGGCTGGTAGGGGGCGGCGCTATTGTTCGAATGTCCTGATCTCTCTGGCTCTGACAGTTATCTGTCTGTTTGATCACAGAGAAGAAGTTGGAGCTTCTCAGACAAATGTAGGCCAGCTCTCAAAGGAAATCAGCTTAATGAACCTCACTGAGGCATTTAGTTTAGTGTGTGTGTGTCTGTTGGGGAACACACTTAAGGCCACTGATTTAGTGCTTCGTAAGTTCCTCCACTGTATTGATTGTGGTTCTAAACAGATTACCCGAAATCCTTCCTGCTTGGCAGTTGTTTTGTAGTCAGTCAATGATTCTGTCCTGGCTCATAATATTTATGGGTAGGGTCTCAGAGAATTTAATATTTTTATAATATTTTCATGGTAGTGTATTACAGTTTCTTCAAAAATGTTAATCAGAAAAAAAAAAAAAATAAAATAAAATAAAAATTCAAATTTGAGACATGAAACAGAGACAGTGGCACAAAATCATGTGACACTGAAGACTGGAGTAATGATGCTGAAAATTTTGCCATCACAGAAATAAATTATATTTTAAAATATATTAATATGGAAATCAGTTCTTTTAAACTGTAAGCCACTGGAGCAGTGTAAAATAAAATAAAATAAAATAAAATAAAATAAAATAAAATAAAATAAAATTAAATATTAAGAGTAAGAAGGATCATTTGATACTAAAGTCACTGAAGTATAAATATTATTTGTTTAATATTTTTTATAATACGTTTTACGGTAATGTTAAAATATTAATTAGCAAAAAAATGACATGAAATAAAATAAAAATTCAATATTGCTAATAATAAGAAATCAGCACTAAAACAGCATATTAAACTTTTCAGAAAATTCAGTTTTCAGCGAAGTAAATTAAAAAAAAAAAGTAAATTAACAATTATTTTCCCGTTTTCATCTTCAGAAATAGGTTTCATATGCTGATTCTGTGTTCAGTTATTATCAGTTATACTTGGTGTTCAATTTTTTAATAATTTTCTTATTATCAATGATGAAAACAGCTCGGATGCCCATTTTCCACAATTTGATATGAATTGTTAGGATCTTAATGAGAAGTCTATAAAATACTTTGGTTAAAATTTCTCAGTGGTAGTGTAAAAAACACCCTTTTTACCCTGTCAAAATCAGCCTTTTTCAGAGTGAGCCGTTTTGCTGCATTTGCCTTTAAATGCTAATGAGCTCTGTTCACCCCGCCCCTCTCTTCTGTGGGCTGACAAGCTGGCGTTTTTATTTTAGCTGCGTTTAACCCTGAAACTTGCTAACTAGCACATTATTAAGAAAGGCGATTTGAAAAGATGCATAAAAACCTTTATACTCACTTCTGCTGTAGGTGAAGCTGCATCACAAATGATTTGCGCGAACATAGACACATTTATGTAGATCACCGGGTGCATTTTCTTCAAAAACGAACAAAAGGAACGTTAATCCTCTGCATCTTCAGTGGCTCATGTGTCGGGAGTAAATGACGACTGCTATGTTCGTTACTTCATCCAATAACAAAACATCTCAATGTTTTTTTCCCTTCACCGGGGTCGAAACAATGGCGGACCATTCTCAGCTCACTCAGGGCGGGTCTAAGGTCAGACGGCAGTGTCAATCATCTATCGTGGGCGCAGCCTGCGTTTTTGTGACGTCACACAGAAAACAAGCTGAAAATGGCTTGATTTGAAAACGGGGATATTACTTATAAAGAATAAAAAAATACCACTGGGTGGATTTTTATCATTATAGGGTGGTTGTGTACACACACTGCCAACACACATTTATGTTCAAACAACATGTAAAAGCGAGTTTTGCATCTGATGACCCCTTTAATATTTAATTTAATTCTAGAAAAAGCAATACATTTTTCAGTATTTTTTGTTGAATTCAAAGTTTAAAACTTTTATTTTTTGTAACATTATAAATGTCTTTACTGTCACTTTTGATCAATTTAATGCTTCTGTTCTGAATAAAATGTTTCTTGAGCAGTAAATCAGCATATTAGAATAATTTCTGAGAATCATGTAGACTAGAGTAATGATGCTGAAAATTCAGCTTTGCATCACAGGAATAAATTACATTTTTAAAAATATATGAAATTGAAAAAAAAAACAGTGATCTAAATATTTCACAATATTATTTGCAAGTCACAATAGCATTTTTAAGTTGCATTGGATAAAATCACCTGCTAAATGAATAAATATAAATGAAAATTATTTTAATATGCTCCTTTGACATAATAAAAACTCAGTAGACAAAATATATTGAACAAAAAATAATTTAAAATACCAATCAACAGTTTTTGAACGGTAAGATTTAAGAAGTTTTTTTTTTAAGTCTCTTCTGCTCACCAAGCCTGCATTTATTTGCTTCAAAATACAGCAAAAACAGTAAAATTGTGAAATATTTTTACTATTTAAAATAACTGATTTCTATTTGATTTCCTCTAATAACAAAATAACATTATTATTACATTATTATTATTATATTTTACAATTATTTTAAAATTATTATAATATTTAAAAATGTAATTTATTCCTGTGATTTCAAAGCTGAATTTTTAGCATCATTACCCCAGTCACAGGATCCTTCAGAAAACATTCTAATATTCTGATTTGCTGCTCAATGTTTTTTTATTTATTATTATTATTATTATTATTATTATTATGTTGAAAACAGCTGGGTAGAATTTTTTCAGGTTTCTTTGAAGAATAGAAAGTTCAGAAGAACAGCATTTATCTGAAATAGAAATCTTTTGCAACATTATAAATGTCTTTATCATCACTTTTGATCAATTTAAAGCATCCTTGCTAAATAAAAGTATTAATTTCTACACTTTCTTTTCCCTCCCAAAAAATAAACAAATTATACTGACTCCAAGCTTTTGAATGGTATAGTGTATAATGTTACAAAAGCTTTTTATTTCAGATAAATGCTGATCTTTGGATCTTTCTATTCAAAGAATCCTGAGTAAAAATGTACTCAACTGTTTTAAATATTGATAATAATAATAATAAACATTTTTGAGCAGCAAATCGGCATATTAAAATGATTTCTGAAGGATCATGTGACACTGACGACTGAAGTAATGATGCTGAAAATGTAGCTTTGATCACAGGAATAAATTACATTTTATAATATATTCAAATAGAAAACAGCTATGTTAAATAGTAAAAAATAATTCACAATATTACTGATTTTGCTGTATTTTGGATTAAATAAATGCAGGCTTGGTGAGGAGGAGAGAATTCTTTAAAAAAACATTAAAAATCTTTAATCTTCTGTTCAAAAACTGTTGAATGAACTCCAACTTCAAGATACTGCGTCGTGGCAAACGACGCCGAGCTGGCGTTTTGGTGTCAAAGTTCTGCCATGCGGGGGTTGAGAGGAGAATATAGGCCATTACCAACCTGTCAGTCCATCTGATGGATCACAGCACAATCTAATCACAGACGCCTGCTGCCCTCACTGCACACATGACACCAACACATATCTCCAATTAAGAGAACCTCAAACCCATCTAGATTAGTTCAAGTGCCTTATTTTAAGGCATCTGTTTTCTGACCCCTGTTCTATTCTTTCATGGTGCACTCCAGGCTACTTTGGTAATCACTCATTTGAGACAAAAGACCAGGCCATCGAGGGCAATATAAGACCCAGCTGATAACGTACACTAATTCATCTAATTAACTTTTCTTTCTTTTCTTATGATTGTTAAATCAGATTAATGAATTACCATACTTAATTTGAAGCACATATCCATTTACCTCTGCCTGACAGCTGTTGAATGTGAAAACGTCATTGTAGAGAATATAAATCGCCAGATATAATCGAATCACACTGAGCTTTTTGGATGGAATCTGCATATTTCCCAACAGTCAGCAACTCGTCTTATATGATGCTCAAGGTTAATTGCGCTGGAATTGCAGTCATGCAAATAATTACTCTGAATTTATGCAGAATGAAGACATTCATGCTGTATTGCTTGGTTGCTTTGATGGAGAGAGTGGGATTCACTATGCATACTTAAGTGAAATGAGCCATATCTCAAATCTATGTAGCCGCTGATATAATTATGAGAGATGATGATTGATTCGTACTTTTGTAAGTCATTCTGAAAAAAAAAAATCATCTGCTGAATGGCTTAATTATTCTTTCTTTCTTTTTTTGTAACATTAATGTTACAATCAAATATTCCCATACTGTGTATTTATTACCTTGCAAGCACCCTTCCCCCAAATG
The DNA here is from genome assembly GCA_019740295.1 of Labeo calbasu. Taxonomy (NCBI): domain Eukaryota; kingdom Metazoa; phylum Chordata; class Actinopteri; order Cypriniformes; family Cyprinidae; genus Labeo; species Labeo calbasu. Next base: position 6,594 of record JAHKKF010510670.1, on the reverse strand, counting down.
AGGGTTGATTATGTGTTAAACAGCACATTCACAGCTAATTGCTAAACCTGTAATTGTAGGTTTGTGAGGTTGTAAGGTAACACATGGTGTCATTAAGGGTGCATTTGGATGAGCACTTTGAAAGGAAGACAACAAAAACCATTTAATTGGAATTTAGTGCTTTTTACCCATGTTGAAACTAGTTCAGACTGGAGCACTGTTGTAAAATAAATTTTTAAAAAAAATTAAACTTAAAAATAGTTTCCGTGGTAATTAATTGAAATAATTAAATAATAAATAATTAAAAATAAATGAAGTGGAACTAGTTCAGACTGGAGCAGTGTTGTTACTGTTAACTAAAATAAAAATCATTAAAAGTCATTTTTGCTAACTGAAAAATAAAATAAAATAAAATAAAATAAAATAAAATAAAATAAAATAAAATAAAATAAAATAAAATAAAATAAAATATTAAATTTAAAAAATTAAAATTAAATTAAATTTTTGTAACTGAATAAAACAAAATAAATAAAATAAAATAAACAATTAACAAGCAATTAACTGAAATAATTTCAAAATTCAAATAAGCTGAAGTTGAACTAGTTCAGCCTGGAGCAGTGTTGCTATTGTTAACTCAATCTAAAATCATTAAAAATCATTTTTAATAATAAAATAAAATATTAGACATTTTTTTTAATTATATTTTTTTTTCCTGAAATAAGTTCAAAGTTCAAAGTTGAAGCTGAAGTACTAAAAATTCTAAAATGAAATTAAAGATAAAGAGTTTTTACAAAAACAAACAAAAAAAGAAGTAAAATAAAAACTAAAACTACATAGCTAATTCAAAATATCAATAAATATTATAATAGTATATAAACAATACTTTAATGTAAATGTAAATAACACTGGACCAGTCCAAAGCAGGATGAATTCTGATTGGCTGTCAGTGTTTTTATCTTTAATCAGCTTGAAAATCGTTCTGCATGTAATTCCAAAGATATTGTTCCTTTCCGCAATTATGGCTATAGTTGTGATGGGGATTCTTTTAAATTTTAAATGATTTTTAAAACTATATCTTTATCGTTACAGTTATCGTCCTTGGTGTTAACAGGCCTTAACTGTAAACGTATGTAAGCAATGACACCCACTCCTACACAAAATATTGAATAGAGAAAATTATTTTCTCCTCAAAAAGCAAAAATTTGTATGTACAACTGTAAAGGAATTTTAACATCTGATCAGAAATGTTGCCCTCTTTACCTGATGTCAACATGACACAGATTATGAGAAGCACATATCCAAAGTTCACTTATAGTAATATATAGTTTGTTTTCTTTTGTAAAAGTTTCTGTGCTTTTTACTGTTTTGCATTTTAATCAACAAACAACAGCATCCATACATAGAAAGTAATGCATGTAGCCATGAAATCAGATACTCTCCCACTGAAGTGAGCTCGCATGTGGTCATGGGAGACAAATTCGAGACGCATTTAATTTCCATGTGTATATGGCGATCTGTCTGGCCTGGCCAGTTATGTTCGGATCATCTGAGATGGACCTTAAAACCAAGTGTAAACAGGGCCATATATTACACGCATGTGCCATAAAGGTTTATAGTGACTGCTGCTGAATAAAGCACATTTCAAATACCACCCCACTAGGCCCCAGTCCATTTTCAAAGACACCGGAGCAGATGTCACTGAACTTACAAGGACTTCAGAGCAGGTGAAAGCAGAAGGAAATCCAATCCCCTTCAAAAACACCCCTACGAAAACTCCCCTCAGAAATGGGACACCTCACCTCAAGTCTGTCATATCGAAGTCCGACACTCTCCCTGACTCACTATTTAAGATTTAAAACATCAAAGTCCCTCCTTAACAATGAGGCACAACAGCTTACCCTTCAAAAGAACAGCAGAAAGTTTTTTTTTTCTTTTCCTCGCCTTCGCCCCAAACAATGGCTTGTAAACGACAAAAGGGAAGGAAAAATAAAGGAAGGTTATGAGGAGATTCGCCCTTCACCTGCTGGGAGTAATACAATCGCTTAACGACCACGACAGGCATTATAGGCCACGCTTTGGAGAAAGAAGACCACATGCTTTATGTCCGACAAAGACCTTAGATCCCGTCTAGAGTTGCACTGCCTTAAATGTACTTCCCCTCCACTCCACCCATCAGTAATAAGTGCCCTCAGCCCTTTCAAAAGTCAACAACAGTGAGCAATGCTCTGATAAAGCACACACTTAAAGGTATAGTTTACACAAAAAATGAATTATCACTTACTAGTCATCATGTGTTGTTCCAAACCTTTTTTTTGTTGTTGTGTGAAACACAAAAATGTGAATATCCAGCCCTCTCTTTTCACTACTATGAAAGTGGGTGAGAAGTCAAGATCCAAAATGACTAAAAAAGAATCATAAAAAGGGTCCACATGACTCACCAGCACTATATTTCAAATCCTCTAAAACCACAAGACATGAAAATCTTGACATCTGTTTCAGATTTTCAAAAGAGCAAGGTCTAAACATTTGTTAGTTAGTCATTAGTCTATGACTAATTAGTCATTTTGATTCAGATCTGGTCAGTGAATCATTTGAACCTGTTCACACCTGTTCAGATGAATCGTTTGCAAATCAAAGTTTCAGCTTGTTTTACATACAAAGCTACTATAGAGTGGTTTCGTGACCCGTCATCAATCTGCCATATTGGCGGCACTGAATGTAAACAATGCCACTGAACCGAATGAAACTCACATATTTTGCTGATTATTACTACTAAAAAGGGCCAATTATTGTCATGTTTTGGGCTGTACTAATCGGTCGGACCGGGAAAAACATTTGGAGTACAACAGTGCAAAAAACTGAGGAACAAAAGGCGTTTGCTGTTGGCCAAACTGAACCAGGATTTCCAGGACTTTGTTCCAGGATTTGTTCTCATCACTTCCGGTCAGGTAGGTGAAATATCAGGCTAATATCTTAATTAATATGGCTTGTATGTATCTTTACCACCTATAACTTTAGTTTGTCAAAATATTACACCCTTTCCTGCTTACTAAGTCCTTCTCTATATGATTTAGCAGCTTCCTATTTTTTTTTCTGTTTTTTAGACAGCATAAATTAGCAGAACAACGTATTCAGTAGTACATTAACCGTGCAATCCATGCTGTCGTTTACATCCGAGTATCACTAATATGGCCGTGCATCCGGGTAACTGACCAAATCCTCAATAGATTTTCAGGTGACTGTAGGCGACTGTAGAGGATTTTTATGATACTTCATCCTTTTTGAATCGTTAAAACTTAATTTATTATTACTGCACAAAAACTACATTATTTAAAATTTCTACATTGTGCTTTACTGACAAAACAAAGTCATACAGGTTTGGAACAACACGAGAATGAGTAAAATCAATTTCTGGGTGAGCTATTCCTTGAAGTATTATACAAAATATGCCTAAATTTAAAAGAGAATGACAAAAAAGGGTTTTAATGGAAGAAGGAGTGTGAGGAGACGGAAAGATGAAGGACACTTAGATGAGTGGAGATAAAAGAGAGGGAAGGATAGGGGAGAGGTTGTGGTGTCAGGGTTAGGTGTGCTTAAGGGCACGTTAACAAAGGCTCAGCTCATTTAACAAAAGTGTGCGACACCCACGCATACACACACCCACACACACGCATAAAAAAAAAGCACACACATATACATAAACTGTGCAAATGACCCACTTTTTGGCCGGCTGATTTAAAGTATAGGCCTAGAGAGGTGAAATTAAATGATTGGAAAAAAATATTTAAAGCCAAAGTGTGTTTTAGCATGAGCCTTATATTGTTTCCAAACAGGTTTCTCAACTGCCATTAGTCATTAAATAGGTTGCCACGCCCCTGAACTCTTGCCATTGGTTGAGCTAATTTTGCTGTGTTGGTCCACTCTCAGCTAGTAGATCTATTAGTCTGTTGATTGGATGAATCCAGATCTAAACGAGAGCTTACAGTTTATTGTGAGAAAGGGGCGGGGTTTAAGCAGACTAAATGAAGTTCGCCATACATCATCAGAGAGAAGTGTGTCATTTTGATTTTGATTAAAAAAAGAAGAAACAATTCTTTTACAATTCTGAGAAAAATTAGCGCATTAACAAAGGTGACACATTTTTCCAGTTTAGCTGCGTTAAAGTATTTAACACAGTTAAAGCAGGGGCTGGGATAGGGTTGGCCACCTCATTCACAATTGCTGTTTCTGTCTCTTTTTTCTTTAATTTTCTTGAAGAATTGTGTTTATGTAGTTGCAGAGTGTCTTTATGGCCACATCAAACAGGAAACGTTTCAGATTTTGAACTGATTTTACATGTCTGGTGTAAAAATGAAAATTAATGTCAAAATTAAGAATAACAAGAACTCTGACAAAAACGTTCTTTAAAGGCTTTTAAATTATTTTATCTGCAAATCGGTTTTGAAAATGACTGATACCGATAACCAAAAAAATGCTTATTATTGGCCCTGAAAAGTGGCTAGGTCAATAATCAGTCGACCCCTACTATTTTTAATTTAGTGTTTGATAACTTTATTCAATTTCTGTATATTTCCTACTTGCTGAAGGGCACAGGTAAATAATGGTTTTATGTGAAGACTTAAATTAGAAGCTGTTATTTTTTAAAGTCTAATAAATTTTCAGATTGATAGCTCGCAATTATGCTGTAATGTTAAATTGCTATAGTCAATGGTTAAATACTGGGAAAAAAAATAATTCCTAGAGATGTCAATAATACTAGTATCATTGATACTCACAGTCAAAAAAAAAAAAGATGCCATTAAACAAATATTAAAAATATACCACCTTTATGTTTTTTCTACATTAATTGGAAGATTGAATGTGAAAGTATTGCAATATAAAAGTATATTTAAAACCTTTAATTTTCGGTGGGATTAATCGCAATTAATTTCAGAAAAAAAAATGTGCGATTAATTAGGGTTTCTTTCGATCAACTGACAGCACAAATTTAATTCCATTTAAGCTGCTAAAGCACAGATTAAGAATCTGAAATATACTAATTAATAATACATTCCCCCCTGTTGCTACACTACCTCATGTGTGGTTTCTGATCTGTCATCTACCTTAACCTCTGACCCATGTTTGAGGGGAAAATTACCTTTGGCCATGGCTAACACAAGCCAGCGCTATCGCCGGCCCTGAGCGGAGCCCCCCAGCAGCATAGCGCAGTGGAATAGCAGCATTAACTCTACTCTTTGTCCGTAGAATAGCTCCATTGTGCAGGCCCCCTATGAGCATGCTGACTAAGGCTACAGAATGAGTCCTCTTCTAAGCCTGACCAGGGGGGCAGGAGAGGGACGGGGGTCCAGCTTAACTCTCCACGCCCCCTTCCCCTCCCTCCTGGAGAGTTCTAGGAAATTCCAGATTCAATATAACTTTCTAAATACCTCCCCTTCATCTCTCCCTCCCTCTATATGTCCAATCCTCTCATTCATGCAGTCACTCATTCATCCACCTTTCCATTCACTCAGTCATTCACATGCCCTATGGATTTTTTCATAATGGTCAATGACATATAAGAGCGAACATGAAAAAGAAATTTGAAATCTAGTGTAAAACATGAGAAGTTCGTAGAAATTAACTCTTTGGTTTGACTCACATGTGAACAATAATAATTACTTTACATTTAATTTACGTTTATATTACGTTTAATATGTACTTATTATGCTCAAAAGCAAATTGTAAAAATATCATTAGTTAATAACAATATATATATATATATATATATATATATATATATATTCAAAAATGTTAGATTTACTTAATATTTGCTTATTATGGTCAAAAGCAATATATATATATATATATATATATATATATACACACACACATATATATACATATATATAATTATTTTTAATTATTTATATTTAAATATTTAAATACATTTAATGATATTTATCAAATTGATGTATATATATTTACTTTACAACTGTAACATTAAAATAATACAAATTAACAATAAATAATATAGATAGATAGTAGATAGTAGATAGATAGATAGATAGATAGATAGATAGATAGATAGATAGATAGATAGATAGATAGATAGATAGATACAGTAGATACTTTAAAACTTAAGTATAACAATATATATATTAAAGGTTTTTAAGTTTTTTATACAATTTAGATAATTTTCTGTGTTTTAAAGGTGTTTTATAATTACTTTAAAACTTTAAAATGAAAGTTTAAAAAAAAATCTATATTTCTCTATAAATATTTATTCAATTTAACTATTTGAATATATATATATATATATATATATATATATATATATATATCTTTGTCCTAAATATTATGAGAAAATATGTGTTATTACATGTACATGTACAGGTATGTATACGTATGTACGTAGATAGAAATCAATTTTTTATTTATCAAATATTGCTATTTCTAATGGAGATTTTTTTTTATTTAGTTATTAGAGAATTTATTTATTAGAGAATTTTTATTTATCTATTTATACTATATATACACATATATATATATATATATATATATATATATATATATATATATACATACATACATACATACATACATACATACATAAGGGAAAAATGCATATAGATAGAA
>JAHKKF010510669.1:0-10395 GCA_019740295.1 Labeo calbasu | reverse complement strand
TTTTTTTTTTTTTTTTTTTTTATGTTATTCTTAAATAATGTTACATTTATTTGCTTTTTGTTATTTTAGTCAGATAGCTGTTTTTTTTTTCATTTTATTTCAGTTATTTATATTCAGTTGTTTCATTTCGATTTTAGTTTTTGTAATTTTGTGGTTTGTCAATTTTATTTTTAAATAAATAAAATGTAATTAGTCTTAATTATTGCAATACATCAAGCAAAAATAAATTAACTAGCTGAAATAAAATATATAAATAAATATATAATAAATATAAATAATGCGTTATGGTTTTAGTTTTACTTTTCATTCTAATATATATTTGCTATTTTAGTATCATTTATATACTATAGTTTTTATTATATATATATATATATATATATTGTTTTGATTTTAGTTTAAGTTTTAGTTATTCTGTTGTGTTTTGACATTTGTATTAGTTTTTAAATTACTTAAATTCATTTTAACTACAGAGTTGTTTTTTTTATCATATTTCAATTATTTATATTAATTTGTTTCAGTTTATATTTATATTCAATTGTTTTAGTAATTTAATATATATATATATATATATAAATAAATAATATAAAATATATTTTTATATTGCTTGTAGTTGAAGTTTTAACTCTGTTGTATTTTGTAATTTGTATTAGTTTTTATTCTTTTAAGCGTTATTTTTAAATAATTTTACACTTAACTGCTTTTTTTAAGGAAAGGAAAGGTTAGTTTAAGTTATTTTAGTCAATTTAAACTAAATGGCTGACTTTTTTTTTTCATTTTATTTTACTTTTTTATATTCAGTTGTTTCAGTTGTTTTTTTTTTTTTCAAGTAATGAAAATGTGTTTCTACGGTTTTAGTTTTAGTTGACTATAATAACCCTGATATGCATGTATAAACACACATGAAATGTTTGGGCAGAAACCACACTCATAACATGTTTTCCAAGAGCACACTTGGATTTCCTTGCATTTTTCCATGTATAATCATTTATAAATTGCTTGTAGGAACATTCCGTACAGTGAGGCCTCATGACCTCTGACCTCTGCTCAAACCGTCCCACATCCTGCCGCGCAGTCACTCACCTTTACACTCGCAGACGCTGCAGCCCTTCCTGCTCTTCTTGTATCCGTCGCTGCAGTGTTTGTCGCAGGTGAAGGGCGGACAGCGGACGCAGCGGCACATCTCACAGCCGTGTTTATTCCTCCTGTGAGCAGAAACAACACATATGAGACTGGTGAACTGGTCAACCAGTACTAACCAGCACCAACCTGGTGATTAAGCTACAAAGGTGCAGCTCTTGATTCCCATTTAACGCACTCATGCACTTTAACTTCTAAAGGCGGATGAAAGCACGTCTCACGAGAGCTCGTAATGACACAGGACACTTTTATGCCTATAACGTTGTGATTCATTAAAGTTTCTCGTTGTTCTGAGCTGCTGTTTGTGAGGCGCGATACACCGGATCCAGATGCTCAAACCGGTCTAACGGCCATCTGGTTCTGTTTTGCTCCGCAGAATATGAGCTTCAAGAGTCCAGATATAAGCAGCACCAGAAACACGTCAGATCGCTTTAAAACACACACACATCAGCCCTGAACATCACCTCTAGTGCCCTCACTAGTGCACCACAAACATGAGCTCATTAACTACTGCCTGTTTTAATATTAATATTAATTAATCATATTTAAGATTATATAATAAAATTAAATTATTAAAAATAATATCTAAATATTATAATAATTAATATAGTCATATTTAATATTATATATTTGGGTTAAAAAATGACTAGGTTTACTTATACTTAAATAACAAAAAAAAAAAGATTGCATTAAAAACTATAATATTATTAAATAAAAATATTGTTGTTTATTTTTGGCTATTAAAATTGTTTTATTTTTATTATTATTAGTTGTGCACCACCAGTATAAGTTCCCTAAATAAAGAGTCAGTGGCCAACATAATGCTATTATTTTTAATATTAATATTAATCTTTAATCTATATAAAATTGTATATAAATGTAATTTTATATAAATGTCATATGTATAAACTGTAATTATAAAAATATAAAATTATTAAAATTTAATATATTTAACATTTTGTTACAAATTAATAATACATAAATAATACATAATATTTTTATAATACATTATATGTTTGGATTAAAAATTACTAGGTTTATTTATGCTCATATAATTTTTTTATTACATAAAAAACTATATTATTAATAAAATAAAATATTGTGGTTTATTTTGTTTTTATCTGTTATTATTAAAATTATTTTATTTTTATTATTATTAGTTGTGCACCACCAGTATATGTTCCAAAAACAGACAGTCAGTGGCCAACATAATCCTGATATGTTTATTTATGCTCAAATAAAAAAAAAAAAATTTTATTGCATAAAAATTATACTAATAAATATTTAGTTTTTTTTGTTGTTATTATTAATAAAAAAAAATTAAGTTTTGTTTAGAATTATTAGTTGTGCACCACCAGAGTCAGTGGCCAACATTGTGCTGATTATTTTTAATATTAATATTAATATTAATATTTAATTTATATAAAATGCTATTTTTATGTTTATATACATTTTTATATTTATAAATTGTAATTATATTAAATATACAATTATTAATATTTAATATATGTAACATTTTATAACAATAAATAAATAAATAAATAAATAAATAAATAAATAAATCATACATAAATATAATATTAAATACTATAACAATATGTTTACATTATATTTAATATTTAATTTAATTAAAACAATTATAATATAAATATTATAATATTCATAATATTAATTGTTTTATTGTTGATTATTAGCTTGCAGAAGTTTTTTAGTGCCTTCACAAAAAAATTGTCCTATAATTTAGGACAAGTTTAATAAATATGCTTGGAAGTATGTTCAAATCAAATCAGTATGAACAGTAATGACTGATTTAATAAAATAATAGCCTTTCGTGTTTCGGACACCTGCACTGACCAATCCATTCACAGTGGACACAACCAAGACCCGCCTACTTAATTTAGTTCCAGTCACAATGTGAAAGTCAAATTTGAGCTGATGACTGAAAGGTTGAAGGTTCAAACCACAACTGAACCATTAGGGCTGCTGATTAATTAAAGCGTCAAATGAAACATTAATGAATGAGTAATAATAGAGTCCTCGTCATAAATCACAGATGAAAGCTCATTAACGAAACAGCCAAAGATCACTATACTGTCAGTCGTGTGTCTGTTGTTCATGAATTAAGCACGTCCCCTCACAGCAGCAGTACAGTAGTGGTTCACTGCTGAGACAGCAGGCAGCACACAAGCACAGAACCGGGCAGGCCGTCTTTGTGTAAAGTTTTGAGTCAGGACGACTGCTGACTCCACACATATTCCTTTACGTCCTGTCAAATCCAATGACATTTGAGCCCCATTGAGAAGGGGAAGCGATTTAAGACCCCTTTTGTGTGAAGTCCGACCCGTTCGACTGTGTAAAATGTCAATGTAAACAGCCGCTCGTCCTCAGGTTTTATCATTCACATGAACCAGAATTCAGTGTTTCAGAGCCACGGCTCACATAATCAAGAAACACAAGGTTAATGCTTGCACCATGATGAAGTTATAGCTGGCAATTCACTGTCACACAAAAATTATGATGACCGACTTAGAAGATAGCACTGCAATTAACCCTGGGATAAGATTATTTTAATTACTTTTACCTTAAGTTTTACACACTTGTATTTAGACGGAGGTTAGCACTGCATTTAACCCTTTGTCAGCATTACTTTAACCCTGTGATGAAGTCATTTTTAACCCTGGGTTAACTAACCCTGTGCTGATGTCACTTTTAACCCTGGGTTAACATTAGTTTAACCCTGTAATGAGGTCACATTTAACCTTGGGTTAATATTATTTTGGCCCTGGGATTAAGTCAATTTTAACCCTGGGTTAACACTATTTTAGCCCTTTGATAAGGTTAATTTTACTCCTGGGTTAACTACCCTTTGCTGATGTCACTTTTAACCCTGGGTTAACATTAGTTTAACACTGTGCTGATGTCACTTTTAACCCTGGGTTAACATTAGTTAAACCCTGTGATGAGATCACATTTAACCCTGGGTTAACTAACCCTGTACTGATGTCACTTTTAACCCTGGGTTAACATTAGTTTAAACCTGTGATGAAGTCACATTTAACCTCAAGTTAACATTATTTTGACCCTGGGATAAAGTCAATTTTAACCCTGGGTTAACACTATTTTAGCCCTTTGATAAGGTTAATTTTACTCCTGGGTTAACTAACCCTGTGCTGATGTCACTTTTAACCCTAGGTTAACATTAGCTTAACCCTGCGATGAGGTCACATTTAACCCTGGGTTAACATTATTTTGACCCTGGGATGAAGTCCATTTTAACCCTGGGTTAATATTTTTTTTAACCCTTTGTTAAGAATAATTTTACTCCTGGGTTAAATAACCCTGTGCTAATGTCACTTTCAACCCTGGGTTAATATTATTTTGACCCTGAGATACAGTCAAATTTAACCTTGGGTTAACATGTTAACCCTTTGATAAGGTTAATTTTACCCTTGGGTTAACATTAACCCTTTGCCTGATGTCACTTTTAACCCTGGGTTAACATTAGTTTAACCCTGTGATGAGGCCATTTTTAACTCTGGGTTAACACTGTTTTATCCACTAGTTGCCTACGTAACATTTCTTATTTTCATTTAGTTTAACTTGATCTACTAAAATAACTAAAACTAAAACTAAAATGTAACTAAAAAATGTAAAAAATACACATTAAAAAAAGAAAATTAAAATTAATAAAAATTACAAAAGCACAAAAAAATCATTAAAATCATTTTAAATAAAAAAATATGAAAACAGAAAATATAAAAATAATGATGACTTATATTTATTAAATATTTATAAAAATCATCTCAGTGATACAAAAATAACACTGCACTGAATGGAAACAAAATCTAGGATTTCCTTTAAACAAATTAAATATTGCAGCAGGAAAAGTGACATTAGCAATAACATTCATAATATCACAATTTGTATTTTAAATAATGTTTAAATATATTTTCTCATTCAAACCATTGCGAATTATGTAACCCAAATAATAGGAATTAATAAAATGAATGATTGATTAATTAGTGCTTTGTTAATTTGGTGTATTATACATTACATACTACATATAAACAAGACATACAAATGTGCATTTCGTAGCTTATAAGTTCACTTTAAAATTCCCTAATTGTGATGTTAATATGTACTTGGATTTAAAGTGCACAATAAGCAAATTGTGGTTATCTTAAATCATCACTATTATAATCATGTCATCCCTAACTTGGACAAATTAAGTGCACAAGAGCTAAGAAAACCTTTAATTATGAACACATGATCTCTAAACGCTTGCTGAACTGAAAGAGTTTGTTTCAACCAGCTGCAGATATTTTAGAAACAGAAGAGGGTCATCTTCATTTAAGTGATCCTAATCTTTGGGTTTGTTTCCAGATCTTTGTAGCATCTGTTTATCTAAACGCTAGAAACAAACACGCTCTGAGCAGAAGATGATCTCAACATGAGCCACTATAAACAGGGATTTCCTTCAGAGCAAGATGGAGAGACAGGGCTCAGAGGACTCAAACATCTTCCGAAATGATTCAGGAAACCCTTCATCCCCCCTGAGGGAGCTCAGACACCAGGTTTCCAGTGAAAATCTATCTGCTCCATCCTCCACTGGGAGCTTGTGGATGAGATACCAGCGGAATCGCACCTCATGCTCACATACAGACGCTTTTGTGTGGATGTGCATTTGATCGTTGTGTTGAAGGGATGGTTTTGAAATGAAAGCACTGGCTCCTACAGTCTTATGAGAAGAGCAAAGCTCCCAGATGTTTGACCAGGGTCATGGATTACAGGGGGTCGGGCTGTACTGATGTCATTTTTAACTCTGGATTAACAATATTTTAACCCTGTGTTGACTCCATGTTTAACCCTGGTTTAACATTATTTTAACCCTGTAATGAGGCCAATTTTACCCCTGGGTTAATATAATTTTAACAAAGTGATCAAGTCACTTTTAACCTTGGGTAACATTATTTTAATCCTCTGATGAGGTTAACTGTAACCCTGGGTCAAAACTAGTTTTACCCTATGCTGACGTCACTTTATCCCTGGGTTAACATTAATTTAACCACATGATAAGGTAATTTTTTAACTGTGGGTTGATATCACTTTTAACCCTGGATTAAACAATGTCTACCACTTCTATTTAAGCAAAAGTTAACATTATTGTAACCATGTGATGAAGTCACTTTTAACCCTGTGTTAAACAATGTTTTACACTTATATTTAGATTTTTGGATCTATGATAATGTTACTATTCATGAACAGAGAAATAAACTTACATGTATCCATAAGGGCATGTCTTGCTGCAGGTCATGGGGCGGCACTTTGGTGCAGATACAATACATTCACATACTTCACAACCGTAGTTGTCTTTTTCATAGCCCATGGGACACTCCAGAGAGCAGTACCTAGACACATCAGGACAGGTTTCATCTGAAAAACACAATCGTTTACAAACAAAAGATGATCAGTGAATAGTCAAGTCAACCCTCTTTGTATTTTGCACTTCTATTAAGACAGAGGTTGGCACTTCGTTTAACCCTGGGCCAACATAACTTTAAACCCGGTTCAACATTATTTTAACCCTATGATGACATCAGTTTTAACCCTGGGTCAAACATCTCCTCACATGTGTATTTAGACTGAGGTTAGCACTACATTTAACTCTGGCTTAATATTTTAATCCTGTGCCGAGATCACTTTTAACCTTGGGTCAACATTTTTTTAACCCCATTATGACATTACTTTTAACCCTAGGTTAAACAACATCTCACTCCTGTTTTTAGACGGAGGTTAGCACTACATTTAACCCTGGCTTTACACTATTTTAACCCTGTGCTTAGGTCACTTTTAACTCTGGGTCAAGATTATTTTAACCTCATTACGACATCATGTTTAACCCTGGGTTAAACAACATCTCACTCTTGTATTTAGACGGAAGTTAGCACTACATTCAACCCTGGCTTAACACTTTTTTAACCCTGTGCTGAGGTCACTTTTAACTCTGGGTCAACATTATTTTAACCCCATGATGACGTCACTTTTAACCCTGGGTTAAACAACATCTTGCTTTTGTATTCAGACAAAGGTTAACACCACATTTCACCCTGGTTTAACACTATTTTAACCCTGTGCTGAGATCACTTTTAACCCTGGGTCAAGATAATTTTAATCATGTTTAACCCTGGGTTAACCAACATCTCACTTTTGTATTTAGACATAGATTAGCACTAAAACTATTTTAACCCTGTGCTTAGGTCACTTTTAACCCTGGGTTAACCAACATCTCACTCTTGTATTTAGACAGAGGTTAGCACTACATTTAACCCTGGCTTAACACTATTTTAACCTGGTGCTGAAGTCACTTTTAATCCTGGGTTAAACAACATCTCACTCTTGTATTCAGACAAAGGTTAGCACCACATTTAACCCTGGCTTAAAACTATTTTAACCCTGTGCTGAGGTCACTTTTAACACTGGGTTAATATTTTAACCCCATGATGATGTCACTTTTAACCCTGGGTTAAACAACATCTCACTCTTGTATTTAGACAGGTTAGCACTACATTTAACCCTGGCTTAACACTATTTTAACCTGGTGCTGAAGTCACTTTTAATCCTGGGTTAAACAACATCTCACTCTTGTATTCAGACAAAGGTTAGCACCACATTTAACCCTGGCTTAAAACTATTTTAACCATGAGCTCAGGTCACTTGAGGTAACACAGGTAACACAAGATTATTTTAATCCCAATATGACATCATGTTTAACCCTGGGTTAGACTACATCTCACTCTTGTATTTAGACAGAGGTTTGCACTACATTTAGCCCTGTCTTAACACTTTTTTAACCCTGTGCTGATGTAATTTTTAACCCTGGGTTAACCTTGTCATGAGTGAAACACAGAAAGTCATCTAAAGTTGATGTTTTTAAAGGTGTGTACTTTAGTTTCAACCATATAACTTGCTAAATTAAAACCTTTCAATGCTGCTAGGGGTGTAGCAACCCCAAACCGATGCATGTTTTGTAAGAACTACACATAATGATTTGGAGCAGTTCACAATCCCATGAGCTCCATGATGCCAAACGTCAGACTGAACCCTGATGCTGACTTTAATTCGCATGGGAAAAACTTTCTGATTCCTTTCAGTCATGAGGAGGACTGTGCAGTTTTGTGAGGTGGATTCGTGTCTGAGATCATTATTTCTTGGACACGCTCCTTATGTCCAGAGTCAGTGTTTGCTTGTGTTGCGGACCGTTGGCACATTCTCAAACACAGACTTGGGAGTATTTTGGAGCGGCTTGCACGCAACACAGTTCTCATGGGTTTGTGTTGAGTGTGTTTGTGTATGTTTGCACTCACTGCTGACACACTGGCACAGCAGACAGCCGCTGGGGTCTTGCTGGAAGCCGAACGGGCAGTCGTGCCCAGAGAGAGAGCAGTTTTCCAACGGTGGGCAGAGCAGCGGGCTCACCGTCTCATATGACGGCTCTAGAAAAGAAAGTTAGTTAGTTCCTGTTTTTTTCCTGCAATATACATCGTTATCAGAAAGATGAAAAACAGGAAACATTTAGCATTTATGGGAAAGATACTTTTGAATGTTCTCTGAACGTTACAAAACAAATAACATTTAAAAAACATCAGACGAACGTTCATCTAAAATGTTTTCATACAGTAAACAATGTTTGAGAACACTCTGAATGGATGTTCTATTAATGTTACTGGACGAATGTTTGTTCAAAACTCTAAAAGAACCAAGAATCAAGAATGTGCATGTTGTTTTTGACATTAGAACATTTTAGTCATACCACCCACCGCTAGTTCACATTCTCCAACAGCTCCTATATTTTATGTCTAAAGACATTTTTCTTCAGAACAGCATGCACTGATTTGATTTACAAAAAGAAAAATAAATTAGGGATTTAAAGAGATTGATTACGCTATTTCACTTTCTCAGTTGGATTTATAGCTGTGATGCAAACTCAGATGTTTCTAGTAAATGCATCCTCATGTGCTCAACTGAACTGCGTGTCGAAGTGCAGAGTCATCTGTCGTTTGGCTCTGATCATGCGAGCCGCTCCTGGAGTCGTTCGCTCCAAACGCAACTGTACAATGCAGTTTAACTGCAAACAGAAGCGTCCGCTTTGCATTGATTACACATAAACACGGCCGCAATTGCCACAATGCTCCACATCTGACAGCCATGACGAACGGGTTTTGTTTTAAAGTCGCCTTATGAAGCAAAGCAGCGAGGAAAACTACAAAAAAGAATGCTTTTTTCATTTCTCCGGTCACCTCGAAATCAAACACGGCCGCCGAACCTCAACGAAGGTGAGCCACATGCTGGGATGCCACATGTGCGAGCATCGATTGCAACCATGTTGGCACGTACGGAGCTAAAGAGGTGTGACTAATTATTCCTCCAGAAAATAATAATGTATAATTAAGGACAGCAGGTGGCTTCCATTTGGCTGCTTGGAGCAGTAAAAGGCAAAGCTTCTGTAGTCCACAGACGCCTGCTGCTCGACGCTGTTGAGCACACGTAAGTGGAGCGTCGCTCTGAGCTTTAATGGGCTGTGTGTGTGTGTGTTTCAAGAGCTTGAGATACAATAAACCTTTGGTAATATCTGCAGCTACCGCTAAATAGAGACAGATTGCAGCCTGCAGCAGGAACTCAACCTGTGCTTCCATTAAATATTATTTATAAATGCATTATGCATTTAATGCATAATACATTTATTTATGCATTTAATGCATAATTTATAAATTATTTATTACTTTTTTGTCATATTAGCATATACTTTGTGAAAAATAATACTGAGATGCTAATTAATAAAGTTAAATGCCCTCACTTACTGATAATATGTATATCTCTCTCACTCTGAGGTCATTTCCTGTTTGACACTGGGGTCAGAACCCCCAGCTGAAGGGTCATGAGCTTTATGACTTTGTTTTGAATAGTTGCAATATCTTGATCATAAAAACAGTGAAGTGTCGACGCGTCTTTATTCACAAGTGATGTGTGAATCAGAGTTTCACAAGTGTTAATGTTCAAAAGCCTGATGAATATGCATATGGTAAGCAGTGTGTAACCCTGGGTTGACCAACATTTCACTCTTGTACTCAGACAAAGATTTTAACCCTGTGCTTAGGTCACTTTTAACCCTGGGTCAAGATAATTTAAACCCATTATGACATCATGTTTAACCCTGGGTTAACCAACATCTCACTCTCGTATTCAGACAGAGATTAGCAC
>JAHKKF010510667.1:0-15530 GCA_019740295.1 Labeo calbasu | reverse complement strand
TTATGACTGAAGACAGAAAGACATGAACATCTTGGATGACAAGGGGGTGAGTAAATTATTTGTAAATTGTTGTTCTGGAAGTGGACTTCTCCTTTAATCTGTTCCCAAAATTGTAAAAGACTTGTACAATATCACACATCAATGGTATTTGTTACTTTTTGGAGTCTGAACTGTTGTTGTAAGAAAAAGAACTGTGTAAACATTTTAATATATTCTTATATGTTCTTTGTTTGTGATTCACAGAAATTAAAATTGCTTTGTCAGCATGACTTTTCCAACTCCTACATATGCTACATATTTTTCTAAAACATATTGTGCATTTGCTATACTTTACAATCGCTCAGCATGCTTATTTTGACAGATATTGGTGAATGGTCAAGTGAAAACAATCATTCAACCCCACACGGACGGCGCCACTTCGGCAAAACAGAAGCATTACAAACATCATCATGTTTCTTCCAATTATTGTCAGCGCGACTGAGTTTTGATTCTCTCTAAAGAAAACATCGCACTCTGCGCTGCCGGAGGTGGAAGTGAGGAGAAATAAAAAGTGGCATGTTTATGATTTGCATGTAGATTTGTGCTCTTAGAGGAGGCAGCGGTTTGAACGCAAGTATATTTAATCTCTAACTGACTCCAGAATCACATCCGCAGCCAACAGCCTGTGGATATGCAGCATATACCACAGATAAAAGCTTGATTCAATTTCTTCCAGGATCATTTTAGTACACTGGTCTCAAAAGTATTTGGACACTTAAGATGTGGATTATACAGAAAGATAGCACAAACACACTTGTAAAAAGTACTAAGTTTCACACAGAAAAAGAGTTTGTGAGGTTTTTACATTATAGCAACACTACAGAACACAAACAAGTTAAAAAAAATGATGAAGGACCAAGAAAAAAACACACACACACACACACACATAAACAATACAATGCTGGTTTAATCCAAATTTTCGGTGAGAACAAACCAAAATGTTACTCCTCTCTCATTATAAATCTTGGCATCAGCAGTGATTTCAAACTTGATTACATCTATCCAGCCGTCCAGCACTCTACAGTACACTGACAGTGCTGTATCCCATACTGCAATCCACGACCTTCCATTTTACTATGATGGATGAAGCAATAGCACCAAACATATTTTGTCATTTACAAAATTTCAAAATCACGGATGAATAATTCAAAAATGGTTCTTGACATTTTGAAAAAAAAAACAAACAAAAAAAAAAAACAGAACAACATGCTGAAACAACAGTTATATTTTATCATAAGTAACTATTGTTTAAGTTTTGTTGTTTTGCCTCAGTCTTCATGCCCTCTGGCTTATCTGGTTTCAGCGGCTGCCGAGGTAATTACAATTGCCCAGCCTTTGCTGCTATATTTATAATTGTTTATTATATTCATTATTCATATATATATATATATATATATTTCTGTATATTCTATATTTCTGATGTTCCAAAAGCGCTTCCTACTGGCAGAGAATCAAATTGGATTTTCAATAAGCATGTCTGCTGTTTCCTCTCATCCACCCATATAACCCTGTTTTAAATTAGTATAATAATTCATACTTCTGACTCGTCCCTTTTATTAAAAAATGGTTTAAAGGCTGAAATGTGAGGTTTATCATTTTAGATATATTTTTTGTTTTTATGTTTTTTACAGGCATTTTACAGTTTAATATGTTACCACACATTGCCCTACCCTGCTCATATGGTATTTATTTTTATTTAAAAAAACATTTTTGCTTTAAAAGGTCTTAAAAAGTCTTAAATTAGATTTTAAAAATCCTACAGACAGATGTAGCTTTGCACACTGCCAGCATCTAGAATGAATTTAATCAGCATTTTATTGTCCCCATGGGCATCGCTAGGCCATATTTAGGGGGCTATAACTTCGATTGACTCCTCCCCGTCTTTCTTTCAGCGCGTTCTTCAATTCACAGACCGTGGTGGTGAAAAACAAAGGACAAGGTCTGTGTTTATTGATTGATTATTATAATATCTGCATCTGTGCAGTTTAAATACAGTATATAAAATATCATGGGGAAGCAAGCAGTTCCCCATCTACTGTAGCCTACGTTTTCGCTGTGTTCACCCCTCATCACACCACAGCTGTTTCCTCCAGCGAAAATGAAGTACATAAATGCATATTTTATAAAACGATTGTGTTGCCATTTTCATTTGAAAATTTAACTTTTAATAGTTTCTAGTGCATGTGGCAAAGAGGTTTGTACTAGAAATGCAGACAGTAAAATGTTGTATTTGTAAAGTAAATGTTATCAAACAAAGGATACAAAAATATATACTTGTCATTTATTAATGAAATAATCCAGTGTTACACATCTATGAGTGGCAAAAGTATGTGAATTTTTGCTTTCAGTATCTACAACACACCAGCTTGTAGGAATTTTATCCCATTCCTCAGTACAAAACTGCTTTGACTCTGAGATGTTGGTGGGTTTCCTTCTATGAACTGCCTGCTTAAAGTCCTTTCACAACATTTTAATTGGAATAAGACTAGGTCCGGACTTTGACTCTGCCATCTGCTTGGGGTTGTTGTCTTGCTGCATGATCCATTTTCTCTCAAGATTTAGTTCTCAGGCGGATGTCCTGACATTTTCTTTTAGAACTTGCCGGTATAAATCAGAATTCATTGTTCCATTAATGATGGCACAATGTTCTGGCCCAGATGCAGTAAAACAGGCCCAAACCATGATACTATCACTACCACCATGTTTAAAAATGGGATATGCATTCTTTTGCTGGAATGCAGTGTTTTTCTTTCTTTAAACATAAACGCTTCTCATTTAAACCCAAAAGGGGTATATTGGTCTCATCCGTCCACAAAACATTTCTTCAATAGCCCTCTGGCTTTTCCACATGATCTGCAGATGGGCAGCAATGCTCTTTTTGGAGAGCAGTGGCTTTCTCCTTGCAACTCTGCCATGCACATCATGGTTGTTCAATGTTCTCCTGATGGTAGACTCATGAACATTAACATTAGCCAATGTGAGAAAGGCCTTTATTTACTTAGATTCTACCCAGGGGTGCTTTGCAACCTTGCAGACTATTACACGTCTCACTTTTGGAGTGATCGCTGTTTGTAAACCACTCCTGGAGAGGGTAACAATGGTCTTGAATGTCCTCCATTTGTACACAATCTGTCTGACTGTAAATTTGTGGAGTCCAGACTCCTCTTAGAGATGGTTTTGTAAGCTTTTAGCCTGATGAGCAACAACAACTGTTTTTATAAGGTCTTTAGAGATCTCCTTTGTTCATGCTATGATTCACTCCCACAAACATAATCAGACATTGACAGTTTTTCTGTTTTTTAAATAAAATAGGGCAGGCAAGGACACCTGACTCTCATCCCACCAACTAAAAACACCTTTGAACAGATAAATTGCACCTTCAAATGAACTACTCATTCTAGAGATTCACAAAGTATTGACACACACAGATATGTAATATTGGATAATTTCCCTGAATAAATGACAAAGTATATATTTTCATCTCATTTGTTTGATTTGGTTCTCTTTGTCAACTTTTAGGACTTGCATGAAAATCTAATGATATTTTGGGTTATACACTGACCAAACTTATAAACGCAACACTTTTGTTTTTGCCCCCATTTTTCATGAGCTGAACTCAAAGATCTAAGACCTTTTCTATGTACACAAAAGGCCTATTTCTCTCAAATATTGTTCACAAATCTGTTTAAATCTGTGTTGTAGAGCACTTCTTCTTTGCCGAGATAATCCATCCACCTCACAGGTGTGGCATATCAAGATGCTGATTAGACAGTATGATTATTGCACAGGTGTGCCTTAGGCTGGCCGCAATAAAGGGCCACTCTAAAATGTGCATTTTTTTCACACAGCACAATGCCACAGAAGTTTTGGGGGAGTGTGCAATTGGCATGCTGACTGCAGGAATGTCCACCAGAGCTGCCCAAGAATTGAATGTTCATTTCTCTACCATAAGCCGTCTCCAAAGGTGTTTCAGAGAATTTGGCAGTACATCCAATCGGCCTCACAACCGCAGACCACGTGTAACCACACCAGCCCAGGACCTCCACATCCAGCATCTTCATCTCCAAGATCTGATGTCTGAGACCAGCCACCCAGAAGCTGCTGCAACAATCGGTTTGCATAACCAAAGAATTTCTGCACAAACTGTCATAAACCATCTCAGGGAAGCTCATCTGTGTGCTCGTCATCCTCATCGAGGTCTCGACCTGAGTGGACAAATGCTCACATTCAATGGCGTCTGGCATTTTGGAGAGGTGTTCTCTTCACGGATGAATCCCAGTTTTCACTGTACAAGGCAGATGGCAGACAGCGTGTATGGCGTCATGTGGGTGAGCGGTTTGCTGATGTCAACGTTGTGGATCAAGTGGCCCATGGTGGCGGTGGGGTTATGGTATGGGTAGGCGTATGTTACGGACAATGAACACAGGTGCATTTTTTTGATGGCATTTTGAATGCACAGAGATACCGTGACGAGATCCTGAGGCACATTGTTGTGCCATTCATACACGACCATCATCTCATGTTGCAGCGTGATAATGCACGGTCCCATGTTGCAAGGATCTGTACACAGTTCCTTGAAGCTGAAAACATCCCAGTTCTTGCATGGCCAGCATACTCACCAGACATGTCACCCATTGAGCATGTTTGGGATGCTCTAGATCGTTTAGTTCCTGAAAATATCCAGCAACTTCGCACAGCCATTGACACAGATTTAGACAGATTTGTGAACAATATTTGAGAGAAATAGGCCTTTTGTGTACAAAGAAAAAGTCTTAGATCTTTGAGTTCAGCTCATGAAAAATGGGGGGCAAAAACAAAACTGTTGCGTTTATAATTTTGGTCAGTGTATTTATGCAGAAATATAGAAAATTCTGAATGTTTCACAAACTTTTAAGCAATATAGCATGACCTTTGACCAGAATTAACATCATCTATTTCATTCCTGACAATTTAATTGAACTGGATTTATAATAGAACAAGATGTTAATTGGACAACCCTGATTTAAACTCGCAAAGATCAAGTGACAAAAATACTTATTGTGGATTAATACCTAATAGCCAGTAGCAATATTGCATATAATTTGCGTCTAATTTTATATGTTATAGTAGATGCTTTCCTGTCCGCTGCTCTCTGTCTTGGACAGTCGAGCTCAGGACAGTCGCTAGCGAAGGATTTGAGACTGTATGTGTTTCTTGTGGCTTTATCAGTCAATCAGTTCTGTCATGACCTGATTTTCCAAAGTGATTAGTCACATGGCATTTTGTTGGCTCATCAATTGAGATGAATGGGAATTTTAACACACTGTCTTCAAGTAGATCTCCTAGGCTCAAAGAAACAGAGCGATGTTTTGATAGAGCCACAGTGTTTACTCTCTTTGGGGAAATCAGCCTACAAATAACTGTCTCTGAATATTAAACTGCAAGAGGAGGTAAGATTTTAAAATCTAAAGAAAATCACATCTTTAAAAGCATTTAAAGACTGATTATTGTTAGTGACTGTCTGTTTATGTCTGTTCAAGATTGCTAAGATTCCTTTGAGGACTGACTGTTGAGTAATTAGCGTTCGCATTTGGATTAGAAAATTATCAATACGGTCTCACCATATGAGCTAATCCATAAACACTCAGAAGTGTAATTATTATAACCATCTCCTCATATTTGTCTGGGTTCCGTCGGCTCCCATGCAGGCTGTTTGGGAGGCTTGTTGCAATCACTGCCTCCCAGGGAATGATCATTTGCTTTTCGAGCTGTTACAGTGGCACTGTAATTTCCAGTAATTGCCTTTGGTGCATCTTGCTAAGGGCACATGTATAAATGCTACTGTGCAAAGCTCGACAGTGTTTCAGAGCGCATTTACATCGGCTCTAATGCACGCTGGGTAGACTTGAGTACCAGCATTACAGAGGAAGGTTTTTGTTGCTTAGAGGTTGCTCCTTCACAGCTCAAGTGACTAAATAAGGATCACTACTTTGTTAAATGAATATTAACTTTGTCTCAGAGGTAAGACAAAAAACAAATGAGCCTTTTGTTGTCATATAAATGTGCGTAAATGTGGAAAGCAGGTCAGTTCATCTGCAATATGCGTCAGTTCCTATTAAGATCTCTGACATTTGACTACAGACTTTGTATCTCAGCAAATTGGAGCACAATTTAAGACATTGTTGACATCTTTCTGAAACCACAGTAGAGACTCATGTGAATGGAACTTTCCACAAAGAGGGTACAAACTGATGTTTCAGTAGATTAGAGCAATAAAGGTACAAATCTAATATCCTTTGGAGAGACACAACTAAATATGTTAGAAAAGCTTGTATCTAATATAAAGCTAAAAAGTTGGTTGTTTTGAATGCATTAAATTGAATTTTTTTGGCTGACCTTCTCAGCTGTGTCCAACATTTAAAATCATGCAACAGTGTAAAAATGTTGACATAATCTGATGAATCAATATGCATTGCAGTACAAAAATACTTTTAATGAATTGTGACTACTAAAATACCATAATTAAAACATGTCAGGAAGTATATAATCTCAGTTTCACAAATATAGTGCATACGCATTAATCAATCTCAAACATTCAACTGTAATTTAAGCTAAATCTGCAACCCTGTTACACTCTTAAAAATAAAGGTGCTTTAAAAGGTTATTCACAGCGATGCCATAGAAGAACCATTTTTGCTTCGACAAAGAACCATTCTGTCAAAGGTTCTTCAAAAAAAACATCTCTTTTTTACCTTTGTATAGTCTGAAGAACCTTCTTTTGCCACGAAGAACCTTTTGTGAAACAGAAAGATTCTTTAGATGTTAAAGGTTCTTTATGGAACCATTTAGACACAAAAGGTTCTTCTATGGCATTGTGAAGCACCTTATTTTTAAGAGTGTACTTGGGGTCGAAAATGGGCACAGCAATAGACATAACAAGCTTGTGCTGTAGCTCAGCCAGCACGGAGCTGAACGTAGGATGTGGAATCCTTGGGTACGAATCCCATGAAAAACATGACTCACGATGAAAGAGCTGAAAGATCGAAAAACAAGCTAAAGTAGGTTAGTAGCAGATGGTATTTTTATCGTTATTTTAAGACGTAATGGAGCACTACAGTTATAGCACCACTCAATGGACAGTCCGGGGTGTTTGAGGGAACGAACGTCCTTTTAGTGCCACTCAGTGGACATTGCACATCGACTATGTCATGTACGTTTTCATCATTAGATCAGGTTGCATCTAAACATACAATCCACTTGTGAAGTGGTGACATAAGAAATGCTGTTTCTAGGTCCAAGCCTCAAATTGCTTCACTTGAGAACACTATCTCAGCAGCCATTTATAAGCCCTGTTTATTCATATTAAACATTTAAGCTAAGCATTTTCAAACTTACGGTGTACACTATAGTCTCTGTGCTCACAGCCTCTTAAATACAAATAATTTTTATATTTATTTGTTTATACTTATATTTTCATTGTCTGGCTATCTGCGCCTCAGGTATGGAGTTAAATGTTAGGATTAAACATTTTGTGGTAGTATTATATCCAGGGGTGCACATAAGTTTCTTAGTCTGGTTCTCATATAAGCACCTGGACATTTGGTTTGGTCCCATTAAATATAACTATAAAAAAATAAATTAATAATAATGATACTAATATCATTGGACTTATGTTGTTTTATATATAAAATAATATACAGAATAAAATAATAAAATAATAGTGTGGTAATAAAAAGGGAGTATTAAATAAAGATACAATTATTTTATAGTAAACTTAAAAATTAAATCATAATATTTGCTCTTTTATATGAATTTTCATCATTTTCAAACCTCAAATTATCAAGCTTTATTTTGGCGGGTTGCCAGCAAGTAAGTATATGTGACCCTGGACCACAAAACCATAGGGGTTAATTTTTTTTTTTTTTAAATTGAGATTTATACACCATCTGAAAGCTGAATAAATAAGCTTTCCATTGATGTATGGTGTTAGACAATATACGGCCGAGATACAACTATTTGAAAATCTGGAACCAGCAGATGCAAAAAAAATCAAAATATTGAGAAAATCACCTTTAAAGTTGTCCAAATGAAGTTCTTATGCATATTACTAGCCAAAAATTAAGTTTTGATATATTTACGGTAGGAAATTTACAAAATATCTTTGTGGAACATGATATTTACCTAATATCCTTATGATTTTTAGCATAAAAGAAAAGAGATCATTTTGACCCATACAATGTATTTTTGGCTATTGCTACAAGGGTCACATATGTGCTGCTGGGTTTAGTGCTGCTGAAGGAAGAGCGTCAGTGAAGTGAGTCAGTGAATGAAATGTCACATTTTTGCTTAGAAAATGGCATCAAATAGCCTAGAATTATGCTTTCACTTCAAATAGAATAAAAGTAAATTCAAGTTTATCAATCTAAAACGGTCATTGTGTATTAACAGCTGTCAACCATGTCAGTATGTTTTGAACTTAGAGAGCACATTTCTTGCAGACGACTTATGTGCACCCCTGGATATAAAAGATTCATAAATATTTTTACATTTTTTTAGCTAAACATACATAGCCATTTTTGCTTTTTAAATGTTAAAATGCATCCAAATTGTATGTTTCAGCATAAATAAAACCGTACAAAAATGCTTTAACATGTTACGTACTAATGAGACCAGGCGGCATATACACAATTCATAGTTCATAGACATAGTAACCTAGATTGGTAGCAAACCCGATACAGCATTGCACTTGTGATGTGGAGCGCTCAAGTTACACGTCCTGTGAATCACAAGTCACAACACTTTGTAGAAGGGAGCTTTAATGGCAGCTTCAGCAAATGCATTTTTACCTCAAGTTTGCTTTTATTGGTAGGTGGTGTGTTATTTTCAAACATTATAGGGGATTATCGCAGTGCTACTGCATCTGCAATAAAGAGAAAAAATGTTATTGTATATAGAGTCTCTTGTGGATGTGTCACCTGAAAAATGGAGAAAAATGTACCCGGAGCACTGTATTTCAGGCGTTGCACAAAGGTAAGCAGATTCATATATTCGGTCTGCCACAGTGCCTGTTGAATTTCATTGAAAGTGTACTTTTCGAATCCCTCGTAGAGCTCCCTTGAATCTTCAGCAAAAGTAGTACTTAGATCATGCTGTACAAAGTTCTGAAGCTATTTTTGATATTCCTAACCATTTGCAAAAATTACTTAAAATAACTTGATAGGACCATTAATACATATTATTTAACATTTGTTAAAGTTCTGTTCCCTAACTCTTAATTGAATAACCTTAAAAAAAATGCTATCTTGAGCATTTGATACATTTTAAAGTCACACAGATGTTTGTAAGATGCACACAAATGCACACCTGTATCCCAGATCTCTAAGTGGTGCAGACACCCCTACAAAAATAGAATAAAATCTATACTATAAATACATAAAAATTCATGGTCTATCCTGATTCCCTTTTGTTCCCCGCTTTCTGCGTTCCTCTTATTTTTCCACTACCCCTTTTACATATTCCTTCATCTGTATTTAATTGTCTTTCATGTCATTGTCTGTCTGCATGTCATTTAATCTTTTTAAAGGTCATCGTTGTTTTTATATGAAGGTCATTTGTATTAAATTATGAGCTACTTTCAAATGGACACATGGTGTGTTTCCTCAAGAGCTCCAGAGATAATATCCTCCGACCTTTCTCTCTAATCCTGCCTAACTCAGTTAATCTGTCTAGAATCTCTTCATTATTCCCAGATAAATTCTCAGGGAACATATTACAGTGCTTATAAACAACAGAATCATGCAGTGATTTCCTGAAATTCACCTCAGCCTCATGTGGTCTGGGAGAAGAGGCTCGATGGTAAAGAAGGGAAGTCATTAATTATGAAATCATGAAACTTTATCAGGGCTGGCCTGTAATTGCTTATAGACGACCGTATCGGCATTGCTAATTGCTGGTAGGATTTGACCATTATTAGGGATAGTATGATAACGTTCAATCCCAGTGGTCCATGCAATCAAAATTTATCAGAAAGCATTTAAAATGAAGGAAATGTATGGGTGGTCTCAAAGTTTGTTATGTCTTGGTTTTTTCAGCAACTGTTCACCATTATCTAGATTTCTGTGCACAACTGACATGAACTTTAGTGTGACATGCTCATTTTAAACCATTTTAAACAACATGTTTAGCATTTTTTGGAATTCTAAACAATTTAGTGAAATTAAATGAAAGATTGTATACAATATTTATATTGAAGAGTAAACAAAAAACCTTTCTCCTAGTAAATGTATAAATAAATAAATAAACAAACAAATAAATAAGTAAATATTTACCCACATGCAACTAATAGTGAAAATGCCAACTTTAATTCTGATCTGTAAAACATGACAGTAAATAATTAAATAATAACAATAAAAAAAAAGAAAATTGTATAAGAGCTTGGGAATCTACGTCACTGCGCATTGCATTCTGGGTAGTCGCCGCCATGTTTTAGGACACGCTAAATAGCGTACAATGACAATAAACACAAATCACTAGAGGAAAAAATGACTGTATTTGCGTTAATGTTTTTAAGAGCTGTAGTGTTTTTAATAACTAGGTTGCACTCATATATTTGCCAGATAAAATAAACACCATAGCTTGATCTCAGCCAGCTGATCATGTAAGTGAACCACCGCTCTGCACATTTTGTGTGTATCTCAGATGTCTGTTCAATTCAAAAGTAAGTGCCCTGCAAACTTGAAATATTCTGCCCTGATTCCAGTTCGAAGACAGCGTATATGTTCCATTCAACGAGCATTAAAGTGTGCAAGACATGAAGATATGAATTTAAATTACATTTATTTACAGAGGTATATTATGTCACGCTTCTCTAGTTTAGTCTGCGTGTGCAGACGATGCAGGGAGTTGCGTAGCGCAAATCTATGAATGAATATTCCTAAGTAAAGTAAGCGCTGATGTATTTAATCATATCATATCACCCCAATTTCATTAAGGGATGAAGTGCAATAAGTTTTACTGGACTTAAATTGAACGAATACACGATTTCTTACAAAGAAATGTCATTCATAGCGTGAACACTTACAAATTCATGTGGATCAGAAATTTTGAATCTGTAATTAATAATAAATACAAATGACAAAGCCAGATTTTGAAGCTGTTTATTTTCACTGAGCTGCTTTCGCCATTGTGTTGTTTCAAGCTGAAAAGCATAAAATTGCGCCTCATTTTAGATCCGTTCTCCACTCCGGTCATGGCAGCAGATATGGCAGTTCATGTCACAGCAAGCGTTCTCCATTCTAATGTGTTTTTAAATGTACAATATAAATTTTAACATCTACCTCCACTATTACCCAGTGTAGACTGTAGTGTCCGTGTCCGAAAGTCCCAGAATGCTGTGCGTTGCTGATGTCACGTTCCCATACTCTATAGGAGAATATGGAGCTCAGACTCGAAGAGGAAAGCAGAACGAATTTTTGTGTAAATCATTCGTAAAGCCATTTTGACTTTCAAATTCTTTCAAATTCATGAAAATGTATTTTCAAAATGTTAGTTGGAAAGAAATGTACACCTGCACCACGTGTAAATGATGTGTAAAACGTTCTGTGTTCTTTCTGCCAAATTGATGACACTAAAGTTTGATGCACTGCCATAATAATTACAAGTTAATTTGCTCTTGCGTTCTAATTGATTTTTTTTTCCGCAGCTGAGTTGATAACTGTAAAACACAGCGTTCGGAACTGTCACTGTTTACCCAACCGTAAATAGCAACAAAACCCGCCCAACTGCAACTTAAACTAGCCCAATCGCGTTTTGAGAAGGGTTTCTGGTAAAAATCGCGTTCCGAGGGGTAAAATACACGTTATCGTCGGGGTTCATCTGGTAAAATTCACATTTCAGGTGCTAAATATCACGTTATTGCGGGCTCTTCAACCCGCGGACATGAAAAACAGTGAAAACCGCGGACTTGGCAACACTGTAGAGGAGAGGCGAGACAAATACCGACCAACCATCCTACTTAAACAACGACAGCCTACAACAATGGAGTCAGTATTACTGGTTACTGCTTTTTTATATTTAGTAAAATTCTTAAAAATGAGATACTAATAATAGGTTGGTGCCATGGATATTCCAAATCATAGCAAGTAAAGCGTCTGTGCCACCAAAGCGTTAAAGCGTCACCAGCTGGTCGTTTAAGAAGAGCGTCTGACATTTTTCCAACAGGTTAAAAACTGTTTGGTGGACACACGTTATTGAATATTTATTGTTAGGCATATGGTCTATTAGTCTTTTTTGCATTTATGCAATGTACTGGAGCCAAATCTGAGAATTTAGACCAGAATGTTCCACTGCGTTCCTGGACACGCAATTTGCGGTAATTCATAGGCGGGAATTTATGCTAATTGTGAATGAGCGTGCACAAGCACCTATTTACAAATGATTAGAATTCATTAACATACACGTTTAACTATTAAATCGGACGTTTACGAAGTGTTTGTGAATCCGGAGGAGAGTTCCCGGGAAGGTCTGTTTTACACGCAAATCACTCAGAATTTACTCATATATTTATGCATGTTTTATGAATGAGGCCAATTGAACATTGAAAAGTATTTATTTTATTCAAAAGCCCAAACTGAGCAAAATGCAATTTGTTTTTTATAAACAGAAAAGTAATATGAAATCTTAGCTTGTAACAGTATAACGGATTACTTACATAAAATGATATAAATATCATTTGTCTGACATGTTTTAAAAGGATTTTTGCTTGCTAAAAAAGTATGAACTATCAGTCAGACAACAGAAAGCATGCAGTAGATTGTGTAAAACATATTTTTCAACAAAGTTTTGATCATGTTGATCATTAAGAGGCATTAGAATATGATATAGGCTTTATAGGATTAAATGTACTTTATATTCATACTTCTTTGTTTTAAACCACCACAGTAGTTGGTGTACCATTACACTCTTTATCTAACATGCATTAAGCTCTTGTCAATGCACTTGACATTTAGCTGAAACGACAGACGCTGTCAGCTAACACTACCACAACTGTCCAAACACTAAAGCACAACGTGCTTATTCAAAACAACAGAAGAAGCAAATTAGCGTTGCAGATGTTCTACATTGTCAAATCTAGTTCTGAACTCTCTGATTCTGACAAATAAGCCATCAAGATTATTTCTGAAATCAGTTAATTATCATTGCTGTGTGTTGGGAGTCAAATGCTTATGGGATGATTGGCAATTACAGAAGATAAAAGTCACATTTATGTTATTGTGGCAGGTGCACCACAGAGACACTATCGAAAGAAAGGAAGCATTTGAGAATATCACGAATGATAGAAGCTCGAATCTCAACATCCCCAGACATCCTCTTCAGATAACAGTCTAGCTGTTTGATTTCTGAGCCTTTGAATCTCTACTATGGACTTTCTCTTTTGCTTTCAAAGCACCGTGCTTTAGGCTTCTCAATGAGACGCTCTGAGTTACATAACCATGCAATTATTAGCCCCTGCACCACGTGAAACATCAGAATCATGTCAGCCGCCTCTACACTTCTGAAAACGAAGTTTACCAAAGCCGATCAAGCTCAGAAACTTGATGACTCATGAAAACATTCTGAATCCTGACACTCAGAAACTGTCATGGTCAAGATTAAGAGGGACTAACAGATTTAATTTGTTTCCAAAATGGGCTCTGCTTAATCCCCAACAAATCCTGAGTGAGAAACTATGGGAAGGTATTGACATTTTTTACTCTTTTTGCTCTTTTCTTGTCATATTTATGCCTGACAGTGTAAATGTTAAAAAAGAAAGTACTTTAATTAATAGGATTTTGAATTAATGTTCGAGGTTAGCATTCAAGCAAACTTATGTGATTAAGTTGTGTGTGTATGTGTGTGTGGTATCAAATCCCTATAAATAATCCCAAAAGGGCACTGGCTATCCAAGCAGACAAAATCCAATAAAAAAATAAAATAAATAAATAAACTCCTGATGTAGACAGTGGAAAGAGAACAACTTGTACATTTATGAGAAAATCTGACAAGGTCGGGGTCGGAAATTAACAGGGTCTTGGGGCAAAAATGCAACCAAAATTAACACAAATGCCCCCCAAATTCAAGATACGTGGGCAGAAAATGCAAATTTGGTTAAAAAAACATTTTCTGTTATGCTGGTTGAAAGTCTCTTCATATTCCGATAGCAATAAATCAAGTGGTCTAAATGTATTTACGGTTGAGGTCAAAAGTTTACATACACCTTGCAAAATTTTAATCATTTTACCAAAATAGGAGGGATCATACAAAATGCATGTTATTTTTTAGTACTGATGTGAATAAGACATATAAAGACGTTTACATATAGTCCACAAGAGACTGAATTTATAAAAATGACCTTGTTCAAAAGTTTACATACACTTGATTCTTAATACTGTGTTGTTACCTGACTAATCCACAGCTGTGTTTTTCTTGTTCACGAGTCTCTTGTTTGTCCTGAACAGTTAAACTGTCTGCTGTTTTTCAGAAAAATCCTTTAGGTCCCACAAATTCTTTGTTTTTCAGCATTTTTGTGTATTTGAACCCTAACCAATAATGACTGTATGACTTTGAGATCCATCTTTTCACACTGAGGACAACTGTGTGACTCATATGCAACTATTACAGAAAGTTCAAACACTCACTGATGCTCCAGAATAAAACACGATGCATTAAAGGGGTCATTGGATGCTAAGTTCACTTTTACATGTTGTTTGAACATTAATGTGTGTTGGCAGTGTATGTACAAATCTACCCTATAATGATAAAAATCCATGCAGTGGTTTTTAATTAATCTGTAAAAATAATATCTTTTTCAAATCGAGCCATTCTCAGATGCCTGTCGATGTGGCGTCACACCCACAGAGGCCGCTCCCACGATAGTTGACTGACATGAGCGTTTTACCTCAGATCAGCTGTAACAGTCCGACCTCCATGTTTTGATGCCGGAGCAGAGATGTAAGTTAGATAAGAATTGAGTGATTGAGGTGTTGTGTTGCTGGATGTAATAATGAACATAGTGGTCGTCATTTACTCCTGACATCTGAGCTGCTGAAGTTGCGGTAGATTACGTTTGTTTGTGAAGGGAATGCGCCTCCTGATCTACGTATATCCGTCTATGTTTGCGCGAATCATTCGTGATCCAGCTTCACTTACAGCAGCGAGTATAAGGGTTTTTTTATGAATCTTTGCAATCGCCTTTTGCTAATAATGTGCTAGTTAGCAATTTTAGCGGCTAAACGCAGCTAAATGCAGCTAAAGTAAACAGGCTCGTCACTCCACAGAGAGAAGAGAGGGGCGGGGCGAGCAGAGCCCATTTGCATTTAAACAGCCTCGACCAGAATTGTATGATTTTTGCAGAGCTGATTGTGGCAAGGTAAAAACGGTGTTGTTTTATACAACCATTGAGAATTTTTAACCAAAGTATATTATAGACTTTTCATTAAGACCCTAAAGAATCATATCAACTTGTGGAAAATGGG
>JAHKKF010510663.1:0-52971 GCA_019740295.1 Labeo calbasu | reverse complement strand
TGAAGGCTCAGGAAACCTTTGCAGGTGTTTTGAGTTGATTAGCTGATTGGCATGTCACCATATTCTAATTTGTTGAGATAGTGAATTGGTGTTTTTTTTGTTAAATGTGAGCCAAAATCATCACAATTAAAAGAACCAAAGACTTAAACTACTTCAGTCTGTGTGCATTGAATTTATTTAATACGCGAGTTTCACAATTTGAGTTGAATTACTGAAATAAATGAACTTTTCCACAACATTATAATTTATTGAGATGCACCTGTAAATAAGCAGACAAAGCTGTTTTGTAAATTATCGCTACCAGGTAATATACATTTATGTAATGTAGGCATAGCATAGTGTTTAGAAACAATTCTCTGAATTGCCTTTACA
Organism: Labeo calbasu; assembly: GCA_019740295.1. Classification (NCBI taxonomy): domain Eukaryota; kingdom Metazoa; phylum Chordata; class Actinopteri; order Cypriniformes; family Cyprinidae; genus Labeo; species Labeo calbasu. The sequence goes on along the minus strand of JAHKKF010510663.1, from coordinate 52,599 downwards.
CTGACTTTAACAACAACACTGTTTCTCTATATTTACCATGATTTACATGATGCCCATTTTGCTGTTTCTCTGTAAATGGGAGAACATCCTCTTTTCTATAACATCGAGGACAAATCTATAGCAGAAATATGCTATGATGTCTGTGGAAGCAGTGACAGAAGGGGTATTCAGGAGGTATTCCTGACACTTCCTGAATGAATATCCCTCACAGGAGAATTATGTTCTCTCCTCACTCTGTTCCAAATTTACTGCACCTGATGGAATCTAAAAAAAATCTCATCTTCTGGTGCAGAATAGAAATGCTCATGCAACTTTTACTATAAAAACATTCTCAGATATCTATGACATACACAAGTGAATTTGGCTATATTCACTGGATGTTATGAAATATTATTCGTTGACTCTGTTATTAGACAATAGTATTTAGTTTAAAACCCTCTGATTAAATCCTACTAATTGTACTTTGATTTCCAGACTTGCAACTTAATAACTGCAAACGTTTCTGTGAAGTAAACACTGTTCACTGGCACATCAGGCACATCAGGCACATGTCCATGTTTTGTACCAAAGGCAGTATAACTCGGTTTAGAAGCTTTCGTATGCCATATGACAGATGTGTCCTCTGAGCATGTTGCTGTCTCATATCACTAGAACAAGGTTAGAATTCATCCCTCACCCTGTCCTCCCTCCCCCCGCAGTGCATCCATCAGAACAACATGATGAAGCCCCATTTCGCTTCCAACATGTGACTGAAAACGGTCTCCTCTGGGAAAGACTTTTTAAAGACAACAAATTTTGAAGTTTAACTTAAACATAGGGTTTACAATGTAAAACCTTGTTAGGTTATGAACTGTATGCAGCGAGTTTGGATGCTTTCAACAGCCTTTGTTTGACTGACTGGAGCATTAGGAGGCTGATAGATGCATAAATAATGTTTGAATGGCTTTGGAGAACACTGCTGCTCAGGGGGAAAGGGAATCCCAGAGGCTCCAGCAAGCTCTAGAGGCTCACCATCAAGAGACTGTTGTGTGAAGTGCTGCATAGATAAGTACACATTAAAAAAAAAAAAAAAAACTAAATGCCATATTGTGTCAGAAGTCAGAGGCAGGGGTGATTCTAGTGCCAGTTTGATATTCAGGGCTTAACCCAGACCTCTGTGTATGTGTATGGGGCATCCTCTGAAGTGGAATGTTATAATATGATAAACTCTTTTTAAAAAATATTAATATATTATCAACAGCAGTCATTTTTTTAAGTATTACTGGAACTAAAAATAAAAGGTCCCACTAACACTTCTGAGAAAATTTGACCTGGCATTGAAACTGAAAAACAGAAGACTGGAAAAAAATGTAACATAAAAACAGCTTTCCACTGCATTACAGCAAACCTGGATTGCATAGACGTTGGAGCTAAAAGGAAATGACACAATCAATGCACATGTACATGCTTAATATGCATTATATGCATTTGGGCTGTAGGGCATTGACACGCTAGAGGAAAACGCTTTATTGTCCCATATATTTTTGTCTTTATTGTTCCAATAAAGTCTCTTATAATTAACTGATGACTCTGAGCAATTTCATTACAATCAGAAAAGCACATTTGCATTTGTCAGAGTAACGGATATTAAAGTTCCTTCACAATCACACCCAGGAGTAAATGTGAGGTGAGGTAAGCTTGTTTATTTATAGATAGGAGTTTTCACAGTAAGGGTGCCCTTGTACACATATTCAGAGAGTCTAAATATAGATTTCCACTTAGAGAGAACAATATTGAAAATATAATAGGGAAAATTACTATGCACAAATAACATGCTTGTCTAGTTTGGTAGTTTTGGTTACCAACATACTTCTATTGTATAGACAAAAAAAACTCAAAAAAAAAAAAATTATCGTATGTTCCAGAAAGTCAATTATACAGTTTTGGAGTGAAAATGTGAGAGTAAATGATGGAAATAATGACAGAATGTTGATTTTTGGGTGAACTGTCCCTTTAAATGTCTAAATGGTCTTATTGGGCTCCACTTTGTATTTGAAATTAACAATATTTAATAATCGATTCCATTATCTATGATTGGTCAGGTGAAGTTCTAGACACTCTGAAAGAATATACATTTCTGTAGAAACAAGTCTCATTCACATAGAGTATTTTAAATAATTAAAAATCATATTTATAAAACTGTAACCACCTTATTCTTCCCGTAAAAGCAGGCGCAGCCATTTGTAAATTATGGGTCCGGCTTCCGATCTCTTCCACGTCCAGCTGTTTTTAGCTGTACAAAACAGCTTGTTTTGCTGCTTGAAATTGCAAATTGGTGAGTCTTACCATCAGTGTTGCCAAGTCTGCGGTTTTCCTGCAGAATTGGGCTACTGTAACACTGTTCCCACGGGTTGTTTTTGATATCTGCGGGTTGAAGCGACCCCAATAACGTCATATTTAGCCCCTAAAATACGAATTTACCAAACGTGTATTTAATCCCCCGGAATGCAATTTTTAAAGGGGACCCCCTCGAAATGCGATTGGGCTAGTTTTGAGTAGCAATTGGGCAGGTTTTATTGTGTAAACTTGGCAACCCTGCTTACTGTATTTTTTTAATGTGTTATATTAATTAAGAACACATTGGTTTGTAGTGCAAACAGTTTAACCGTTTAATGCATGTTGTTATCCTTCTTGTTATTTCCCTATAGCAACTAATGAACCGGAAATCTCAACTCATAAGCTTACAGTACTGCATTGCAGAATGAGGTGAATATAGTTAATAGCAATCCCCTAAATGCAAGAGAGAGTTTGTTCAAGAGTGTTTGTTTTCGGTGTTGAATGTTTAAAGCCTTTCGATTAGGCTTAAAATACTGTTTTTTTTCCAAATGTTTCATTCCTCAGAGATGTGACCTGTAAAGCTAATTACGTTTATAGAACTATGCATTAGGGAGATGCATTTTACATAATTTTGTTTGGCAATAGCAAAAGGCTATTAACAGACCGAGAGTGCTCGCCTATGAAAGAAGCTAAAAAGTGTGAAAGTAGGGTCAAGATCAATACATTATTTCTGCGTCGTCGGTGTCATCCGATCCTAGATTGGGAGACAGGCACTAATTTAAATTCGTGCCGGAGCCCGGTGATGCTACCATTAATTCCTGATAAGAAAGGACCGTTGTACTGCTTTCCTTAATCTTTGACTGATGCTTCTGCACGATCAATATCCTTTCTTTCTCTATTTCCCTTTTTCTTTGCTTTTTTTTCGCTTGAAGATTGATCGTTCAGAGTTGTGAGCTGTTTACGCTCAGTCCTCACGGCTCATTATTGTCGCAATTAGGACGTCTTCTGGGACTAAGGTGGGGGTGGATGAGTGGGGGGGCCGACATTAAAATCCGCTGACCCCCCTGACGTTCTCATCTAGTCCGGGATGTTCAGCGAAGCAGTCTTTGACGGAAACTTATTGTGGTCAAGGGGTAAGAAAGCGTCTCAAACAAGTGGATTAAGTGAGAGAGAGAGCGAGGGGGAACGCGAGTGTATACGTACGCATGTGTGTGTGTGTGTGAGAGAGAGAGAGAGAGAGGGAGAGAGAGCAGGAGACAGAGAGAGAAAGCGAGAGGACGGAGAGCGTGGGGGGTGTTTGAGTTGCTGCTGCTTGTGCCGGTGAAGAGGAAATAATCACAGTGTTGCTTCCTCATGAATTATTAAGAAGCCCCCCAGCCTCTTTTTTTTAGCTTGAGTCAAAATGCTGCATTTTCTTCTGTGGCTATAAAGCAAAGAGAAGGTTTGTTGCATGTTTTTTTGTTGTTGTTGTGTTTTGTTTTCCTAGGTGTATCAAAGCTGGTAAGCAGGACTCGTAAGCGTGCCGAACAAGTGCTTAGATGAGCAGTCCGAGCGCAGGAGCATCAGCACTGGAGAGCTGGAACTGAGAGACAGAAGCAGTTCCCTCCACTGCACGCGACAGCAGCGGCCGCTCTCGCTCTCGCTCTCGCTCTGCATGCCTTTTTTTCTCTTCTTTTCTTTCTGGAGTTGAGATCTTGTTCATCAGAGCAACGGGACTTAGTGGATACTGGGGCTCCAAGCTGTTATCCAAGCATCCCAAACGCAGACCTGGCTGCCCACATGCCGATCGAATTTGTTTGCAAAATCAAATTTGCAGAGGAGGATGAGAAGCAGAAAGGCAACCAGGATGGGGACAAGGAGAGCCTGATCGAAGAGAGCTGCAGCCCCCCAGCCAAGGACCTGGCCGGCTTTGCCAGTGCCTGCTCGCTCCATGGGATTAACCACATCTTTGTGTCGGGCCGGCTGGGCGTCAGACAGACCCTCTGGGCTCTTGCGTTCCTGGTATCCCTGGCTCTCTTTCTGTACCAGGCGGCAAAGTGTGCTATCTCCTACCTGGAGCATCCTCACGTCACGGCGCTGAACGAGGAGGCCACCCCGGAGATGGTGTTCCCCGCCGTGACCATCTGCAACATCAACCGTTTCCGCTTTTCCGCTCTTACCGACGCCGACATCTACCACCTGGCCAACCTGACCGGCTTGCCCCCCAAAAACAAAGACGGCCACAAACCCACCGATTTGGAGTATCCCGCACCGGACATGCAGGACATCTTCAACCGGACGGGTCACCAGCTGGAAGAGATGCTGAAGAGCTGCAACTTCAGTGGGCAGAACTGCTCGGCCGAAGACTTTACGGTGGTAAGCTTGAGGAAAGTTTTTGATATCAGCTTGCAAACTTCTTTTGCTTCAGAAAGTTAACTTTAGAAAAGAAGTCAGTGGCAAAAACTACTTAAGGACATTTATTATTAGAATCAAGAACACGGTGGTGGTGTAAAGGGCAATAAATGTCCAAAATCCTGTAGCGTTGGCTGGAATAGTCTGTTTATTTGCACTTTAGAAGCAAATGTTCTATTCTCAGTTGAAACTGAGGAGTCTGCAGGTGCTGCAAACAAATTCAATTTATCATTACAAGAGAAACAGTTTATGTCAGCGGTGAGGTGGATAGATATGCTTTCTTTTCTGGTTTCCCCCTGTAGTGACTATTCATTTGGACATAGTCTTTGTAAATAGGGCATAGACCTGGCTCGTACCCCCATTGTGTTCACAGGAGTGGTCCTGTTTCTCCATACTCATGATTTCTTATAATGTACCGACAACAGCAGGGGATTCAGCTGTTCTCCTCAAGGGAGAAGAGCAGGGTGCATTTTTCTGTGTACTTTTCTGTCGTTTGATACTGCCACTAGTGTCAGCCGCTAAAAGAGCGCATGGCAACAATACTGCTTTGTATAAAACTCTCTCACTCACTTTTTTTTATCACCTATGCCAGGGTTGAAGTTTTCTCAGTGTTGTATTTCAATCCTGTCAGTGTAGGAATTAAATATTTAGAGTCTGAAATCATACATGATTTTTGCATTAGCTAAATTGGTTAAAACGAATAAAACAAATTCCGTAAGCCGCCCAAGTCCACTCCAGAAGGTCTTATATGTGTCTATCATGCCATATTTATTGAACCTATGTGTACTGATGGATGAATGGATATTGCTTTGGTAATGGCGATGAACATTTGTCAAGTCTTAATAGGATGTGTCGGACATACGTACCTTCCCAAGATGGATCTATCCCGATGAAAACATGGAGTGACCCATGTGTTGTAGGGTTTTAGTTCTCTGTTCAGCTCAAGGTTCCTCTGTAGAAACATATGTTTGATTCTAAGTACCATACAAGAAATTAGACTCTCTCGGCTTCTCTGTTCTACTGCTACTTTCTTTCACCCCTTCTGTACAGTCTCTCTCCCTGTTGGCCACGGCAGGGAAAATGCCACGCTTCTGCAGAAAGATAAAAGCTAAGCTGGGAAGAGAAAAGCGGTAAAAGTTGTGACAGGTAAATGTGAAGTGTTGTCCTCACAGTTGTTTGCACTTGCTGTTTGTTGAAGAATTCAAAGATGAATTCAAGAGGCACCAGTTATCTGCATCAGACCTTAAAAGACAATTTACTCACCTCCATGTCGTTTCAAACCTTTACCTTCACGTTTTTCAAACGTGTTACTTATTTCTTCTGTGGAACTCAGTTAGAGAAATTCTGAAAAATATATTTCAGTGTAACAACACTGAATTGGGACTGGAGCTTTCGAGCTTCAAAAAGAATAAAATAGCACCATAAAAGTAGTCTATGTAACTTGTGAGTTCTCTAGAGCCACAGAATAGGTGTTTGTGACAAATTAACAAACCAAACTTTAAGTTGTTTTTGAATTAAATTCAAACAAAGTCTCTTTTACATGTTCTTGTAAGATAATGAGAGAAATAACGTCTAGTTCATGAACAAATTTTTTGATTGACATCTTTATATTGAATCAGTTGATATGGTCTCAGTGAGTCATTCACAAACCAGGTACGATTTGGTTCCTGTGATGCATTAACAATAGTTAACAGCTTTTGGCGGGACGTCTTATCACTGAATATCAGCTTAAAGGGATAGTTCACCCACAAATGAAAATTTGCAGTTAATTTACCCACAGGCCATCCAAGATGTAGGGAACTTTTTTCTTCAGTTGGACAGTAAAGAAGATTTTTAGCTGAAACTGTGGCCCTTGGTGATTTATAAATTGGCTAATGGCACTTTTGAGTCAGAAAAAAAAAAAAACATATACAGGCAAAACATAATTAATACCCATGGCTCCTATTAAAGCCTTATGAAGTGAAACGATCGGTATGTGCAAGAAACTGAACATTATTTACAAAATTATTACCTGCAGTCCTTAAGGTTATCTATAAACTAGTGTGCTCCAAAACAATGACAAAATTCACATTTACAAGATATAATCGTTCAAAATTTACAGCCTTTAACTCAATATGGATCAACGATTTTGATGACATCACCCTGAACTTCAGCTTCTCATCAAAATTTCTGTCCAATCAAATGCTCTCTAGAATCCGAAGCGTCCCGCCCCATACACTATAAATAGACGCTGAGGCTGAAATCGATCACTTGTTCACAGAATTAGTATTTTCTGTACAGTTAATGGCACGTAGTGAACTATACAGGGGATAAGGAACTATTCCGACGGGGGGAAGTGGGTGCAGACCACAAAACGCATTGGACCCATTTGAATTCTACACAGAATGCTGTATTTTATAGAGATAGGGATGAGATTGTGGTTATCAGACGCTGTCAAATGTGGCTTTACTGAGCTCAATGGCTCTGGCCCAAGCTGTGATATAAACAAAACGCTATTGGCTATTTAAAAAAAGAGGCGGGCCTGCTTGATATGTCCTGCCCTGTCTTCCTGTTTCACTTGAAATTATGTCAACACATAGAATAACACTGTATGTTTCAAAGCACTTCAGTGGACCTTTCAGGCAAAGCTTCAGACAACAGTTTCAGCTAAAAACTTCTTTACTGTTCTACTGAGGAGAAAAGTCACCTACATCTTGGATAAAGCCAGAGGGTCAGTAAATTAATAGCAAATTTTGGGGTGAACTGTTCCTTTAAATTCCTAATAGAAAGCTATAATACTGTATCACAAAGCTGTGATCACATGAGTGAAATTTAACGGCCAAAAAAGGACCATTGTCTGTTGTCAGCAGTATAGCAATATCCAACTTGAACGTGTTGCGAAATCTGCATGGTGAAATTCATGTGGACTTTTGTTGATTTTTGTCCAAGAAAATTCATCAAGCAACGGATACATAATGCACTATTTATATGACACTTTTATGGTGCTTTTACATCATTTCCATCAGTGCCTCAATTCCCATTCATCGTAACTTCATAAAAAAACAGCAGTACATTCTTCAGAATTTCTCCATTTGTGTATTAATATGGAAAGAAAGTCATACAGATTTGGAACAACATGAGGGAGAGTAAATGAGAATAGTTTTTTAAGTGAACCTTTAATAAGGAAGGGCTATCCCATGTCAGCACGGGCGTCTCGCGAGCCACAGAAGGACTCCTTTATGAATTAATCTGCTTGGAAAGTTCCCTGCTCTACCGTTCTCTCCCATCAGCCCTGTGATCTGTGTCTGAGAGGCTGTCAGTTAGATTAGTTACAGGCATCTTGCTGTCTCCACGCATGACGAGACACTTCCTCCATCCCACGGGCTGCGCAAGCCGGGCAGAAAAACAAGGAACGATTTTTTGAGAAGCGTCTCTTTAGCCTTTCCAGTGTGACTAGATTGCAGATGTAAGAGTAAACGGGATCACTGCGACTATCCCGGAAGCTTCGTATTAACAGCAGACCGACTGATATTTTTAGCATAAAGTGTAAGAGCTGACCTTAGCTGTACTTGCTGGCCTGTGGGTGCGTGTGGATCGCTAGCCTGAGGAAAAGAGCACATGGCGTGTTCGTGTCTAGCCTATTCCAGATGCTGCGTTTATTTAATGACTGCATCAGCAGGGAAAGCGGTATATTTTCGATCAATCACATCCCTGGCATTTAGCCCCACTACTTGGTTTCAGCAATTGCACTCATAATATGAGCTGTTCATTTGTCATTCCCACGCCCAGTGTCCTGGAGCTCTTCCCGTTCAGAAACACTGAAACGATAATCATTATATCAAAAGAACAGAGGTACTTTCAAATGGCTGCATCACAGATCATCACATAGTTTTATCATCAAAAAAAAAAAAAAGGGCAAAAAAATTGAGGAGGAAATTTTCAGATTACTTGTGCATATTCATTTCATATTTCTTCGTTGCTAAGCACAAATGTTTAATTTATGGTCTTTGATTTATGCTGATGTTAATAAAAATAGCATTTCCATTTTCCCTTATAGATGTAAATGACTTATGTAACCGCAGTCAATTTAATGTACCATTTTGTCTCACTTGTGAATACAAGAATTTCCTCTTCCTAGAAAGCTTATTTCACTAGACATGCATGACATTTGCATTTTTTTTTAATAAGTAGGTCTTTGAATTACTGACACTGTCAGAGGTTAAAAGGGGTACTAATCATATTTCAAGGTAGGACTGGACGATTATTTGTATTTTCAGCGTGGCTTCTTTCGATTAATTAAGCGTAGTTGTCTGCGATATTGGCCCACTGATGTTTATTTTTATATTTTTTTTCTATTGACATTTCTATTTGCTTGCATTGGTAACAATCCTCCACCAGCTTTCATGCTTGGGGGTTGCCAGATGCCAGAGCTGAAATCCCCAAAATAAAGCTTTTCTCTTAAAGGAGAAGTCCAGAACAACAGTTTACAGATAATGTACTCACCCCCTTGTCATCCAAGATGTTCATGTCTTTCTTTCTTCAGTCATAAAGAAATTGTTTTTTGCGGAAAACATTTCAGGATTTTTCTCTATATAGTGGACTGATATGGTGCACCGAGTTTGAACTTCCAAAATGGCGCTTCAAACGCGGCTTCAAACGATCCCAGCCGAGGAGAAGGGTCTTATCTAGCGAAACGATCGGTTATTTTCATTTAAAAAATATAATTTAAATACTTGTTAATCTCAAACGCTCGTCTTGTCTTGCTCTTCCCGACCTCTGTTTTTTTCCGGTTCATGACAGTTAGGGTATGTCTAAAAACTCCCATCTCACATTCTCCCTCAACTTCAAAATCATCCTATATCGCTGTTTTACCTTTTTTGTTAAGGGTGTTTGATCTTCTTTGCATGTTCACTTTGCAAAGACTTCTGCAGTGATGTAGGATGATTTTGAAAGGATTTTTGAAGTTAAGGAAGAAAATACGATCAGAGTTTTTTCGACATACCCTAACTGTCTTGAGCCAGAATACACAGAGTTGAGGGAGAGCAAGACAAGACGAGCATTTGAGATTAAAAAGTATTTAAATTGTATTTTTTAATGAAAATAACTGACCGTTTTGCTAGATAAGGCCCTTCTTCCTCGGCTGGGATCGTTTGAAGCCGCATTTAAACTGCATTTTGGAAGTTCAAACTCGTGGCATCATAGCAGTCCATTATATGGAGAAAAATCCTGAAATATTTTCTTAAAAAAAAAAAAACTATTTCTTTACAACTGAAGAAAGAAAGACATGAACATCTTGGAAGGGGGTGAGTACATTATCTGTAAATTATTATTCTGGAAATGGACTTCTCCTTTAAATAGATACATTTTCTGCACAGCACTACAAAAAAAGTGCTGATGATCTGAAAACTCAGTTGGAGTTTAGCAATCTCAGTTGTGATATTGCGAAAGCGTAATACAGCAATTGTGTGTTCATTCACATTTGCCGTGTCTAAATCTGTGAACAAACCTGAGTGACAGACTGTCGTAAATCCAAACATGACTATCGATGGTACTGTTGCAGTGATGGTTACTGAATAAATGTACTTATGCAACCTCTGTGCTACAATACTTTTTTATTTTTTAATTCTAGAAGAACATTGACTATTTGGAATTAATGGAATTAATATTAGGAATTTCACTCTGTTAGCTTTTGAAAAAAGCTTCTTTTACCAGTTGATAAATAACCACATAAATAAAATAAATCAGGAAACTAGATGAGGTAAAATCATTGACGTTCTCGATTGTACTTACACTCCCACTACATTGTAAAAACCAAATGTCCTAGCAAACACAGTAAACGCTGAAATCTGCTTCATTAGCTTAACAATCATACTAAACAGTGTTTTAATAAAATTCTAAAAATGCAAAAGGTTTCTGTGAGAGTTAAATTTAGGATTGGGGATAGAAAACATTATTAGTTTAGTATAAAAACAATAGAAGCTGTTGGAAAGTCCTCATCATGATAGAAAAACAGTTTGCGTCTGCATGTTTGTGAGTGTGTGTGATCTGCAGCATTGTTTGCTTTCTGTTCCCCTCGACATGGGGTATAATTAAAACACTCAGCTGTTATTGACTCATGATAATTGCTCACAATAGATATCATAATAAGATGTTTAGACATAATTGAATATAAATAGCTGTGCTTCAATTTTCCTTTCCACCTAACTGTCAGCTCCTGGTGGCGAAGGGGATTACGAGTGGTTTAGCTCAGTCCGGCACGTACACGGAGGTCCTTGGTTCTTTTAGCCTGCTCTACTGTGTGTGTTTGCTCTCCCGCTTGCTGTGTTTGCAGATGCATTTTCCGATTTAGTTTTGAGCAAGGACACATCCCTTGTGCATATATTCCTATGGATAACTGAGTGACACTGACCTAGTTTGATCTAAAGCCCAGGGTGAGGACCGGCATTATTATAGGGCCACTGTTAGCCTTTGTCATGTCACTCTGGAACAGAAGTGTTGAGAGGCACATGCTCTAATAGATTTAAAAGAACTGGATATGTGAGCGAACGGCTCCTGGGGTAAGGTGACATACCTTTAATAAAACAAGCCACTTCAGGGTTTTCAAAATGTCAGGTGTCTTTTCTTGTGCTTTTTGCAGCCTTTCTACTTCATTATAGAGTAAACTTCTGTAAATATCCATCTTTCTGTCCTGTGGTGATTGCTGTGATCTGGTTTTTAGCACATATGCTCCAGACCAAGGGGTCAAGGTTTAGCCGGTTAGCATTTGTCGGTAGATGCCACGACTAGCCTCCACCATCTGGAAGCAAAAAGCATCTTTTTCCATTGACAGCTTTTTAAAAGTACTTGTTTATTCTCATGATGTTTTGTTAAATAAAACATTTAAAATAAATGCAATATTTTTATTGTGTAATGATCCTATTTATAAATACAAATACAGCTAACATTCAAAATAATTTTTTTTTTATTTGATCCAAAATACAGAAAACATTGTAATATTTTAACAATTTAAACGAATTGATTTCTGGTTTAATATATTTTAAAATGCAATGTATTTCTGTGATGGAAAAGCTGAATTTTTAGCAGTCATTACTCCGGGCTTCAGTGTCAAATGATCCTTCAGAAATCATTCTAATATGCAGATTTTTGCTTAAGAAACATTTCTTTTGAGCACAGTTGTGCTGTTTAACCCTCATGTTGTCATTCTGATACAGAAAGATTTATTTATTTATTTTTCTGGAAAATTATAATGTTATCTCATTAGACTAAAACTTACTGACTTTACTGACACCTTCTTCTGATTTTTTCCACTTTTTAGAGATTTTCTTCCCACCTTGTTATGCTTATGGTGTTCCCAGTTAAAAATGAGACTGAATTCAAGATTTGGACTTAATATAGCATATTGGGAGATTTATGAGCATTACCAGGAACACTAAATTAAAAAAGCTTTTAACTTTTCAGCACAGCACATGGGTTAATATTTTTGTGGAAAGTACTGTGTTTATTTAAAATAGAATTCTTTATTGAATATATATATATATATATATATATATATAGATAGATAGATAGATAGATAGATAGATAGATAGATAGCTGCAAGCAGCGATTATCAGGGTTCAAACGCTTTAAGGCATTTAAGCACATATTAAAAAAAAATACATTATTTAGCAAGCTTGTAACCAACTAAATCAATGATTTAAAAATCATTTTTGGTAAATCCAGGTAATTTACCGTACAAATAAGCAACAGCTGTGGTCCGATCCCTTTAAAACTTTGCATGGTTGTTTAGAATCACCTTTCGCATGTGCTCAGTAGGTTTCGTTTTTCTCAAAATTGATCAACGTTTTTCTTTAGGCTTTATAGAATTTTGGGCAGGCCCCTTTTCTAAACGACCCTGTTATAGCTTCCCAAAGGGTACATTTCAACATGGTTTTTTTTGATAATTGTTGACCTAGAGAGTCCAAAGAGTTGTACTGCAGTCGTTTTTTCCAGATTAAGCGAAAAACCTAGGACTAGTGCGCAAAAGTAGGTTTTTTACATCTTCTCAGTCATTGAACAAACGATTTGATTGACAGCAGTGGTTCTAGAGGCAAAGTTGTCTGGAGTGAGGAGTTCTATCGTGTGATATGAATATCTTGCTTATGTGTGAAAAACCGCACAACGAACAATCGTTTACACCCTTGAAAAATGCGATAGCGCACCCCATGGTGCATTTCTTTCAAACTTCTCTCAGAGCTTTGGGTTTGTGGGTTGAACAGGCTCACTGAGTTTCATTCCAATCGGCCGTGTCTAACAGGCGGCCATGTTTTTTAAGATATGTAATGTCCAAGACCAAGACCGATGCACGCTGATTTTCATGTTAATAGGACACATGGTTGTTCAGTTATAGCCATTTTTATGTTTTTTCCCTCTTATAGCACTGCCAAGTGGCCATACTCAGATTTTTTCTTCTGTGACCTCAGATTGAGCTCTTACATAAGTGTTGGTGGGGATAATCTCATTCCATTCAGGAGTTATAGGCATTTTACTAAAAGTGGAAAATTCAGGTTTATTTTTTTTTGATAATTATTGATATTCACTCTTCAGAGAATCTTTCTGCACTGGTTTGGTTCCGATCGGGTGAAAAACCTAGGACTAGTCCGCAGAAGTAGATTTTCCAAAAAACCCACTGTTTCCAAAAAATCAATTTTGGGCACTGTAGCACGGCCTGACAGGCCAATTGGGGCTAGCCTTGGTCACGTTGTCAGCGGTGTGAGTACTACCATCCCTCCTGGTTTCAAGTCTCTACGACTTAGGGTTTGGTCTGCACGATTAGTTTTATGTGGAGATAAATTTATGTGTGATCTGTGACCATTACAACAATTACAATAGGGTTTCAGCGCTATGTGCTTGAACCCCTAAAAAACTATTAATTCCTTAAAACATTTTTTTTTACATTAATTCACACATTTTTTATACCACAGTAGTTATTTTTGGAGAGCTTTTAAAGGTGTGAAATGGACTTTTCTCCTGCTGCCTTTCATATTACAGTTCAGGACAGTTGCTAATGAAATGTTTTTTTATCAACACATCTACTGCTTACACAAACGTTAATCAAATTTTAAATAGCAAACTTCTGTGCTTTTGGGTGCCAGCTGAGCAAGTGTCATTGCTGTGTGTTGACAGATAGCTTTTTTTAGTATTTTAGACCTCCTTACTTCAGACACATTGAGCCGTGGCACTAATGTGAGAAATGTGGGTTTGAATCCAGCTTGCATCATGTCCCAATCCAATAGTTTCTCTTTATCTGTCTACTAAAAATGATCTTGTTCAGGTGTTGTGAAGAAGTGAAGCTCGAGTACAGTAGCTGCAGAAGCAGCCAAAAGTTCTGGAGATGGAGCGGTGTCGAGTCTGCTTGAGGTACGAGACATGTGAGGGCTTTTGGCAGTAACAGGTGTTTCACATTGTGTTAGCAAAGAGCTGGCACTCTCCGCTCCTGAGGTAGGATGTCTTTCTCTCCGAGAGCTGCCCGAGAGCTCTGTGCTGTGTGAGTGACATCAGGTCCCCCTGCGGGCTCAACGTCTGGCTCTTCTCCGCATTCCCCCCGCTCTTTCTTCCGTCTTCCTGACAGAAACACAGGACTGAGGAAGCGTGAAAGTGACCGCGTTCCCGCGGCTCTGTCCAAACAGCCCGTCAATTAGTCGCCCAGTTCCGCTGTCGCAGGTCTCCACAGATTATTGAACCGCTGAACTACCGATACATTAAAATCCTCCGCTCAAAGCCTCAGTCTTCAGCTGCCCGCATAAGAGACGGGTAGTTTATCTCTCCTTTAGCACGCCTGGTGATGCACGGAGACGCAATTGCATGTGAGAGGCATAGCTGTAAACATACTTATCCTCAAGCCATTCCTGCTTTTAGGGGACGTGGGGACCATTGTGTGCATTATGTTTGTGTGAAGGAGACGAGGACAGACAGAGCGAGCACACATACACACACACACACAACCAATCGCAGCGGGGCTATTCGAATCCCCGACAAATAGATCAGCGCTCTTTACGCTAAACACATCAGCAGCGGCGTTCCATAAGACAACCCACACCTGAGACAGATCGCTGTATTATGAATGCAGAGGCGGCGTTTCACTCGCGGGGATTTTTTCCCCGTTACCATTCCTCTCATCATCCTCCGATTTAGCCAGCCGACTACATCCGAAAAGTCTCCAGCTCAAGGGATAACTTTAAAACTTGGCGAAAAAAGCAGGGCCCTAATGTTTGCAGGCTGTAAACTCCCTCCAGAGTCCACAGAGACATTAGTTCCCACTTACATTTGTCTCTTTCTGACAAGCTGTCCGGCGAGCTGTTGGAACGAGTGTATGTGAGCGAGCGCGCATACGTGCTTCATCATATACTGATAGACTTGGAGGAGAAGATTGATAGTAACCCCTAACTTCGGCTGTTTGCTTCACCCTCCCTCCTAAATCAATATATTCCTCTGTCAGATTGCTTCCCAGGCCCTAGCCCGGCATGACTAATTATCTTGTTCCTCTGGTTTTGGCGGGAAGTCTGCTGTGTTTGATAATGAGGAGAAACCCATCCGTATGGATACATTTGCACTTTTGCATTGAGCTAAATGCACGCTTACCAATAAAATAAGCTAATGCAGAAAGATGGATATACTCTTTGGCTCGCTGTTTACATGTGCCGCAAGAAATTCTGCTCCAGCTTATTTTTCATTCAGAACTTCCCCTTCCCCGTGGCTTAGAGGCAATAAGAAAGTGATAAGCCCTGAAGAGGAGCACAGCGCTCGTCTGTCTTTGGTATCTGACTGGATTTTAATCGGGGCGCACAGCGATATTCTACGGCCAGTTTCCGAGCAACACGTCAAATATGTCGCCACAAATCAGAGCTGTTGCTAGGCCCGTCTAGGAGAGGTCCTGCCTTTCATCTCAGCCTCTCAAGATGTCTAAATGTCAGCATCCTTTAAATAATTTTATTATGTGATCATTCTGTTTTAATTTAGTATATTTTTTTTAAGTGGTTATGAACTGAGAATCCAAAATTGCCTTAATATTTTGACATATAAGAGGTCATTGTACTATAAGAAAACATCCTGTAGGTTTCAGAACTCAAAACTTTGTCAATAGTCTAAAAATAGCTTAAATTGAAGGCAGTCTGCCAAAACGACAGCTTTTGGATTGTTCCTATGTATGATACAATAGGTAGATTAAGGTCTGCCTCCACAGAAGAAAATTGACATTGCTGCCTGTTGAGCCCCGCCAAACTAATTCACGCATAAAGGCCGGGATACACCAAGTTGTATTCAAAGAACTAGCGGCGTCGAAAGCCGACGCTGTTGTCGCCTCGAGTCGGAAGCATCTGGACCAAGCGGCAACCTCCCGCTCTCTCTATTGAAACCAACATGGAAGTGACTTGAACTGCATTTCATCGACTGGCCACTAGAGACTGGCTCCAAAAGGGAGTCAATCCCATAGCCTCCCCATGCTAAAATACCCAACTTTACCGCAGAAAAAAGTACGTTTACAGTCTGTGTAGCTAATTGTGCCCTTCATGTCAACTGTGAGGAGGGTGAATTTTTTTATAACTCATCCGTTTAAATTATATTAAACCTTAAAGTTCTGCATAACTTAGTGGCCACTTGAGTGACAGGTGGATTCCCGATGCTGGCACCACCGTTGCGCTAGGAGGGCGTGGTTTCAGCAACCAGCTCCACCCACGTCCCGCCTCTTTGCCCATTTTCAATTATCTGGAAGTGACGTGCAGTGACGCGATTCCAAGATGACGACGGCCGACTCCCGCCCACTAAGAGCTTCAAAAATGCTCTCCAGAAACCTACGGGTGACGTCACGGACACTACATTCATATTTTTTACAGTCTGTGGTCTGGACAAAAAGCTGCACTTGAACACACCACTCAGACTACAGCCGACAACAAACTAACATGTGCGCTCTGTGCCTGCGTGAGAGGAATGTACTGTCTATATCAGCAGCTGTCAATAGTAATATATTCGTTATTCAAAATGAGAAACCGAAACAACATTATACGTGATAAATGCATATTTACGAAACATAAACAAAGCTGCGCTTGCTTACTATCTTGAATATCAGATATGCTGAGGCTCATGTTATTGTGAAAATGTTTGTATTTTTGAATGCTTCGGAAAGATTACGTAACATTAGAACAGCCTTCTGTTTGTGCCACCTTTATTTGCTTGTCCATTTTCATCACTTTTGCATTAATTCTCCGGCACTGATTTGTTCGCTAAACTGAACATCCAGTCAGAGTTCTCACTTTCCCCGATGGTCCCAACGCCGATGACATGTTGAATTGGGCAAACTCCCACGGCTGTGAGCCCGACGAGAGCCGACATGTGAAACACACCAAACAAACTAGCCGACAGACGTGCACCAATGGCCCAACGTTGCCGACGGCCGACCATCAGCGTGGTGTGTCCTGAGCTTAATATTTACCAAAGAGACAAACGCGCTGGTCTACACAGAAACCAAACAATAAAGATGGCTCTGAAAACAACAGGATGCTTTGCAGTGCCAATTTGTGAAAAAAACCCTTTTTTTGCATTTGCAAAGCATTGCCTTCTTTCTGATCCCAATATTAGGAAAGAGTAGATGAACTTTCTTTTTAATGACGTTTCAGACCGCGCCGGTAAGAACTCTAGCCTTTTTTTACTTCATCGTACCACGGATTCGTTTACAATTACCAAAGTCCCTTTAAAACAAGTCTTTTCACTCAGCGACCATCTTTGAAACGCCTCTCAGGCATGCAAGTGCAGCTCCCATCACTTTGATCACATCAAATTCTCCAAAACTGTTCACTAATCTTACGATTAAATTTCATATTTGAAAACACCAATGAAATTTGACAACAACAGTCTCATAAAGATTGTTTCTTATGATCAAATACTGTTAAAAAAAAGCTTGTTTTTGATGCTAGGCCAGCCAATGTGCACGCAAGTTTGAATGCAGCCTGTTTCTTTAGGAACCGGAGCTTCTAACGGCAGCTGCAGTGATGCGATGACTTTACTAATTAACGACTGGCTCTTTCATTTAGAAGGCGGGGCTTATTCACCATATTGGCCATTGCACTTTCTCCCATTCATAAGTAAAAGGAGTGCACTGTCTTCCTATATATAAAGTCTTTGCAGTTACTCATAGCGTCAGTGACGCAACGCTCATTCCCTTATCTTAGGGAACCGTCAGTAACCGAAACGACAGAATTCGATGTGGGATTTTCAAAAAGACTGAGTCGGAAGCATCTGGATCCGACAAATTTGTGAGCGACTGTTATCATTATGTGGTCACTACTGCTTTGATCGTATAGATCGTTTAATATGTATTGAGTTATTTATGTGTTTTAAACCTAAATCACAGCTGCATCCATCTATGAGGAATGAATGTACGCTATTAGCCAATCATAGCAGTGGGCGTTTACTTTCGAGTCTACAATCCGCCACACCTATTCAAACAGAGCGTTATAATGAGGGCGGATAAAAGCCTATTACTTCTAAATTATGATGTTTTTATGTAAAAATCTTGATAAAAGAAAACTATTTCTTCTCCTCTGTGTCAGTCTTTGACACACATTCACGAGAGTACCGTGACACATGCATGTGGTGCTGTTGACGCAGGAGCTGCCGTTTGGTGTTTTACTACCTTTCTGGGTCTTGAACGTGGTAGTTGCGTTTCTGTCTATGCGGAGTCAAAAAGCTCTCAAATTTCATCAAAAAAAATCTTAATTCGTCAGCGCCAATAGCCTATATATATATTAAATTGTGTTCCGAAGATGAGTGAAGGTCTTACAGGATTGGAATGACATGAGGGTGAGTAATTAATAACAGAATTTTCATTTTTGGGTGAACTTTCCCTTTAACTAACTAATGTTAATCAATTTAACTTTAAGTGTAAAGTGAAAGCAAAACTTTCATTACTTTCTACTTTAAAAAAATGTAACACATTTTACTTCCAAATATGCTGCCAGTAATGATTTATATCAACGGATCAAACTGAGATGTTTTAATATTATTGTATTGTTGTAGCATCTTGAATCTCCCTAAAACTAAAATCCTAAAATCTATCCAGCTACAAATACATATTAAAAATTCATCAGGCCCTGGGAACGGGCTGGTCTGGGTAATGGATGTGCGCTTCTCCTCTGTCTTCACTTCCACGGTTTAATTACCGTGTGAAAAAGCAGCATATGCTTAAATATCAAATGAATCGCACAAGTGAAAATCTTTGTTCTGGTTAGTGCATGGAAATGTCATTGCGGAGAGGGTAAGGCAACATTAAAGTGGAAAATAAAAGAACATAAATGTCACTCAGTGTATTCTGGTCTGCGGTCTAGCAGAGCATGAAGGGCTGGCATGTTTGCTTGGTTGGACGATTACCCTGTGCTCTGAATTATGTCGAATGTCACACACTTGGCACTGCCTTTTGCTGATCTTTGGGGTTTGTTTGTACACTTGCATGCATTACAAAGCAGAGGTTACTGTTTCGTAAAATTTGTGTTGATACCTGGAACTCCTTGTTCAGACAGTTACGATACAAACAACAAATTAGCATCAGCTAATTCTCAAATTCTCTTTTGATTGCAATGGCGGCATTATTTCAGAATTGTATTTATGAATTCATTTGTTTATTTATTTATTTATTGTACACTCTATAAAATGATGGGCTAAAAGCAAACCCAGAAATTAGGTTTATTTGACCCAGCATTTGGGTTAAATGTTTAACCCAACCTTCTGGGTAGTTTTATTTAAATCAACTATTGCATATTTCTTGATTAGAATGAACCCAAAATGAACATTTATTAATATGTGACCCTGGACCACAAAACCAGCTATAGGGGTCAATTTTCAAAACCGAGATTTATACTAAACTAGCTTTCTATTGATGTATGGCTTGTTAGGACAATATTTGGCCGAGATACATCTATTTGAAAATCTGTAATCTGAGGGTGCAAAAAATCAAAATACCAAGAAAATCACCTTTAAAGTTGTCCAAATGAAGTTATTAGCAATGCATATTGCTAATCAAAAATTATGTTTTGATATATTTATGATAGGAAATTTACAAAATATCCTAATGGAGCATGATCTTTACTTAATATCCTAGAGATTTCTGGCATAAAAGAAAAATCGGTAACACTCTCACTACTAACTAGCATGCATGTTATCAGCATGTTGGCTGTTTATTAGTACTTATAAAGCACATATTAATGCTTTATTCTGCATGACTATATTTTAGATCCCTTATGCCAACCCCATACCTAAATTTAACAACTACCTTACTAACTATGGGTAAGCAGAACAATTAGGAGGTTATTGCAGCAAAAGTCATAGTTAATTGTTAGATATTAATGAGCACTGGACCTTAAAATAAAGTGTGACCGAAAAATCAATAATTTTGACCCGTAAAATGTATTGTTGGCTATTGCTACAAATATACCCGTGCTACTTATGACTGGTTTTGTGGTCCAGGGTCACATATGTTAAGTAAATAAACATTTATTAGTAAGTTGAATGAATAAAAAATAAACTTTTTTTAAATTGCTTAATAATAAATGTTCACCTTTTGATTATTGCTGATACCTCTAGTAATTATGTGTCTGTTTTTTAGTTTACAGCCTATTTTGGGTTCATTGGGTTAAACCAGCCATATAGTAATTTTTAAAAAATGTAGCTGAGTTAAATAAAACTACCCAGAAGGGTCAAAACAACCTAGTCGCTGGGGTCCATGTTTCACCCAGCGCCGATTTGTTTTTAAGCCAGCATTTTTAGAGTGTATTATTTATTATTTGATAATTTTATTTATATATTGTTTATGTTCAAAATGTAGAAAAATAATATATTAATTTAGAATTGTTATATTTTTATTTACAATTTTGTCATTATTATTTATTTGTTTAAAATGTTTTAGTTTCTTTATAATGTTATTTATTTATATATACACGCATGCCTACTATTTATTTTTATGTATTGACAGGTAAGTAGTCACTGAAAAACTTGACACATTTATTCTTTTTAGCTTTAGTCAGTCAACTGTCAGGTTTCTGAAATGAATACTGACGGATAACTGCTGCTGTTACGCCTTCTTCATTATAATGGAAGTAAATAAATCTGTCAAACCGCTGTAAAACTGAGCACACTGTCAATTGTTTATCAAAAATCACCACATAGCCTGTATACAATCAATCCAAATCTTGCAGTCAAATAAACGGTGAGTATTTTCATGTGCCTGCACAATGAATCCAAACCTTCCTAGTCAAACAAAGAGCGAATATGTTCATCTCTGTTTTGAGCAACAAACCCCTTTGCTTTAATCCTTCCTTCAGGAGATGAATGCAGAATGCTGCACCTCTTCACCCTCTCTCCCTCTCTCTCTCAGCACAGATAGCAGAGCTGAAGGCTCTTCAACACAAGCTTCCAGAGGGGAGTGTCATTTTGTTTTTCTTCTGCGAGCAGCATTGAAATGGATATACTTTGTGGATTAACACTTTTTTTAGTTAATTTGCATTCATTTCATTCGTTTATCGGTCCATTGGTAGAACTGTTTTTGGTTGATATTTGATGGGGCTCATGAAATTTTTTCTTGGCTCTTTTAGCTTGTAAATGCAAGAACGTTTGGTCTGGGTATTGTAAACTTAACTGGATCCAGCTCGCTGAAAATAATCTCCAATAACTCTCTAGTAATTTTATTCAGAATGTTAATTTGTTACAACTAATAAGCGGCGTTGCGTGCGGTAAATGATACTGAAAATGGTCCTGCGTGACTGTAATTATCTGGCAACAAGCGCATCTTAACGAGGAGCTTAGAATGGGCCGCTTTGGACAGCTAACTATCTATAAAGGCCCTAGGCACACGTAAACACACACAAAATGATTCCTTCACACAATTAAAGAGACCCAGCCGCTTGAACACAACAAATTGTATATAGCCTAGATGTACACAAACCTCCCTATGTGTTTTTCTCTCAGCGGACAATGACGCTCACGGCGAGGTTCGCAGCCAGTCATTCATCTCAAGGTTTCACCGATGTTGACAAACCACTCGACCTTCAGATGCATGGAAATGTCATCTAATTCATCAAGCTCTGCTTGATTCGCCACCCCTCATTTTCCCATCCAAGTACATTTCGGTTATGAAGTGTCCTGAAGAACACATTAGACTGTAATGAAGCCACTAGAAAGGACGAAATTACTTTGCATCATGCAGCACGGTGAAATGAAGTGATGCAGCGTCTGTTTATTCAGCTGTGTTCTTTAAAGGCCCGTAGTATGAAAATTGCATGACTCTGCATTGGAAATGACCTTGCGGGCCATAATTGTTTTGTAATTTAGCAGAATAAACAAAGGCGGGTATGGATGCTAACTTTTTAACTGTCTTGCAGCTAAAGTTCGTGTTTGCAATGAGGCAAGTTATGAATTCAGTTATTAAAATGAATGGTCGTGTAAAGCACCTCCAGGAGAAATTGGGGCGAGTTTGCAGCAGCCGGCAGGATTTCAGTGTTGATAATCAGGGCGCTGACATACTGAGTGAAATTTTTCTGACACCTTTGGAGCACTAATGGCTGAGGCTGTTTACTACAGTAAGCTGTAGTCACACACATGCTGTAGGCTAAAGCTGTTTGTGGTCACAGAACCAGCCAAAACACAGCTCTGATGTGAATATGTAAATTGTAATTGTGCGTACCTACCCTGTTCCATTTTCTTCTTTTAGCATTCAGCCGAGTTTGAAGGACAGGAAGAAAATTAGGCCTCTTTTTCTGTTACCGAATAGCTTTTATTGTAATACATTTTTTACTCCCAGACAGTAGATGTATGTAGCTCGGTCTTCTTTTAAAAAAGGTTTCCCACATTCTCCCTCAGCTCCGAGAGAGTACCGTCAGTTCGGCGCCTGTGTGAAGTCTGTTGCTTTTGATGTGAAATTTGCTCTGTGTGATTCAAGGCCATGGCGGACATTTGCAGCATAAGAACTGCTGGCAGCAGCTGGGACCCACTAAACGGCCACCCAGTGTTTTTGACACGTTCATAACCAACAGAGGGAACACATTTCACTGTTCGATATTCAGCTAGACTCTGCTGGACTTTTTTTTAGACACCAATTTCTATATACACTGGGGTGCCAAAGTCTGAGACCACTAGTGGAAATGTTTAGATTTCATATTTGTCTAGTTTAATATTACCATTTTTATTTTTAACTTTTAAAGGTTTGGGGTCAGTAAGATTGTTTTCTGAAAGAAGTCTCTTATGCTCACCAAGGCAGTATGTATTTGATCAAAAATACAGTAATATTGTGATTATTGGGTCACGATTTATTTTAAGGTCCAGTTCTTGCTATTAACAAACCATTAACTGACTTTTGCCTCAGTAAACTACTAATTTCCTGCTTATTAGTAGTTAGTAAGGTAGTTGTTAAGTTTAGGCATTGGGTAGGATTAGGGATGTAGAATATTGTCATGCAGAATATGTGATTGTACTAATTAATAGAAAATATGTTGTGAATAGGCATGCTAATAAGAAACTAGTTATTAGTGAGAATTGTTCCGTATACTGAAGTGTTACCAATTATTGTGATTTGAAAAACTTGTATCTGAATATATTTTAAAATGTAATTTATTCCTGTGATGCAAAGCTGAATTTTCAGCAGTTTCTTATTATCAGTGCTCAAAACTTTTTTAATAAAATGCTTAAAGGTGCACTAAGCGATTTTTGCCAAACGATGTTGATATTTGTGGCCCTGGACCACAAAACCAGTCGTAAGTAGCAAAAAATAGCCAAAAATACATTGTATGGGTCAAATTTATAATTTTTTCTCTTATGCCAAAAATTGTTAGGATATTAAGTAGCTGTTATATGAAGATATTTTGTAAATTTCCTACCGTAAATATATCAAAACTTATTTTTTGATTAGTAATATGCATTGCTTAGAATGCCATTTGACGTTCTCAATATTTAGATTTTTTAGTTGTATCTCGCCCAAATATTGTCCTATCCTAACAACAACATACATCAATGGAAAGCTTATTTTTTCAGATGATGTGTAAATCTCAATTTCAAGAAATTGACCCCTGTGACTGGTTTTGTGATCTAGGGTTACATTTGAAAGCACCAAAACAAACACACTCATAGCCCAACAGGACCTCGCCCCTATTTTGATAACACCGCCCCACACATATTAACACAACCCAGGCATAACGACAATCGTGGAAATAAGCGAAGATGACACACAAGCATATTCAAACAAAAGCCAAAACAGATAAGTTGTGTGAAACAATGCAAAATCAACATTACTCACCTATCAAAAGGAAGCAACTTAACCTCAACGTCTGATTCCAGGCCTTCCCGCTCTTTGAGATCTCTCCATTGCTGGAAAGCAGCATCGGTATTTACACGGGTCCTACCTCTTGCCTGATTGTAACCCTTGTTTTAAAGGTTTTGTTCCTCTGATATTTTCCTCTTTGTTATCTTCCATTTCTCTCTATCTGTACACTCTTAAAAATAAAGGTGCTTTAAAAGGTTCTTCACAGCGATGCCACAGAAGAACCATTCAGTCAAAGGTTCTTTAAAGAACCATCTCTTTCTTACCTTTTTATAATCTGAAGAACATTTTTTCACCATAAAGAACCTTTTGTGAAACAGAAAGGTTCTTCAGATGTTAAAGGTTCTTTTGTAGAACCATTTCAACAAAAAAAGTTCTTCTATGGTATCGTGAAGCACCTTTATTTTTAAGTGTATAGTCTCTTCTATACACTTCTATACATATCTCTTAATCCTTACAAGACACACACCTTACTGCTGATTGGCTACAAGTGTGTTTTAGGACTCGGTCCGACACTGGTCAAAAGCATTTTTCAAAAATTGTGTAGTGCACCTTTAATATTTTTGGGTAAACTTTTTTGAGGAGTCTTTAATGAACAGAAAGTTTATAACAACGGTATTTATTATCTTTTGTAACAAATAATAATAAGTATTAATCTCTTAAAGTCACAATATGTAAGATTTTTGATTAAAATATCCAAAAACTGCTAGAACAGTGTTATATATTTTGTTGACTTGTGTACTTGCATTATCCCAAATGCTTCCAAGAATGTTTAAATCTAGAGAAATAAGCTATTTTAACTGTCCTGTCCCGTCCCTTGTCATTGCGTCGCCGGCCAATGACGTCATACGCCTACAGTATGCGTTTTATCAGACGGGTGACGAATGCACAGAATAGCATTATAACAGAAAACTTTCAACACACTTAAATGTATCTAGTATGATAAAACAGCGCTACTTTACCCCACATACACATGACTGGAAGAAGCAGAAGTGGTCAACTGCGGCATACTAAAAGTTCTTCTACTTTCGAGCCATGTGTCGTGCTTGTTTCTAATTAGCAATCGCTTCAGCGGCCTTGTTTCACTTCAACGACTTTCAGCTCCACCCTGCTTCATACTACAATGACGTTAATAAATCTTTAATACATTAGCTTATCCATTAACATGATTTCTGCCCGAGTCCCGTCAGATTGCATCGGCTATGGGGATGAAGCGTCTCCAAACTGTGCCTTTGTTTCCTTGTTTGTTTTGAATATGTGCCCTCTAGCGGTGAAAATTACATACTTTGCCTTAAAAAAATGACTGCCCCAAACTTTTGAACCATAGTGTATTTTTTACCAATTACAAAAAATAGGACACTAAATAATTTGAGTAAAAATTTTAGTTTTATATTATTTTTTTGTATTTTAAGTATTTGCTTTACCAACACTCAAGCAGACACGAATGTCACAGTACTGTACTTATTTGATAGTAACCTATAAATAGTGTGGAATATTAAATCGTTTTTTATTTTACATTATAACCTTTCGTTGTTTTAAATGTTTCAAAAATGTAGATTTTTAATTTTGATTTGGATTTCACTGTTCGTAGACATTAGTGTAATACTCATGTTTGTTTTGAAAGATATATTCAACTAAAAGTATGGTAATTTTTTATAGAAAATTGCTAAAAAAATACAGGAAAGCATTATCTTTCCAAACTCAACTGGATATTAGTCATTTATTTTCCTACAGCCCAGGTTGTGACCTCTTTCAATCATAGTGTTGTCCTTTCACCTGACAGTGCCCTTAAAGATTAATTCTGTTTGTCCTAATGTATGGTAATGAGAAAGTTGTGTGGATTTGATTGTCAATAACTTGAAATACGGCCCTGCTCCCTAAATGCTTGTGCCGTTCAATAACCTATTAAAGTTGAATCACAGATAAGTTGGCGTGCATCAGGAAAGCAATCTGAAATTTGTGCTGACATTGATCCAGCAGGAAAGGACCTGATGGCTCCGATTAACACTTGTGTCCCGGGAGAGGCAGGGAGAGAGAGATGCTGGGCTGTTAATATCGTGTCATGTCCCCGGCTTTCCCCAGCAGAATGAGCTCCGTTTATGAGCTCGATGTAAAATGTTAAAGCAAACAATTGCGTGACTCGCCGCAGAATTGTAGGAGGAATTTGTTCTCGCTTTCTGTAGCAGGAAGCAGAACAAATGGATTGATTTCTGTTTGGTAAGTGTTTCATGCAGACTACACCGGTTCATTTTAAAATGGGAAATCATTCCAAACAAAAGAAGTCTAGTCTTTGTTAATTAATTTCAAATTAGCTTCATAACGCCACTCCTGAGAGTTCTGAGATTTTCGTTTGGTGCCCCTTTTGGAGAGTTGCATTAATGCTGCTTTCATTTTGGATTTTGCATTTGTGGCCACATGAATTTGCCAGAACAGACATTGCCCTCATCCACGTAGCATATTTCCCAAAACACATTTCCAAAATAACAAAATGTCATCGAGAATCGCAAGACTAAAACGATGCCTCATCCCTCCTTTGTATTTTCATCCGTGGCGAATGATAAGGGCATCATTTAGAGTAAATACATCTTTTAATGAGGGCTAGAACTCTGGCTCGTGTTTACAATTGCCCTTGACATTCTCGTCGGGATTAAAGAACAGCTAATGGAGCACCTCAGGAAGGATCCGTTAAGACCAGGAATAAATGTCACAGCTGTTCAGTCACAAATCACGGTGCAATTTTTCCCCTCTCTTTTCATCCTTCTTGACCTTCATGCCCTGTTCTTGGGAAAATGAAGAACATGTTAACATTTCGTTTATATGCATAAGCCCCTTGAATGAAGCCCAGAATCCCATTTGCCAAGTAGAGAGTGAATGTGTGTTTTCTGAAGGTGATATTATAGTACAAAGCGACATCTGACTTTTTTCTCAGAACTGAGACTTTATATTATGCAATTCTGAGAAATAAAGTCAGAATTGCAAGATATAAACTCAGAATTCTAACTTTTAAAAAATTAAAGTTTATCATGCAATTCTGACTTTTTATATCTTATATCTTTTTGCACGTTTATATCTCGCTTTTTTGAGAATTGCGAGTTTAAATAAAGTTTATATCACATAATTTTGAGAAATAAAGTCAGAATTGCTAGGTATAATTTCAGAATTGTAACTTTTTTTCAGAATTGCGAGTTTATATTTCACAATTTTTTTCTCAAAATTACGAGTTTATATCCCGCAATTCTGAATTATAACTTTACATCACACAGTTCCGAGAGAAAAAGTCAAAACTGTAAGATAAAAAGTTAGAATTGCAAGATAAAAATTTCAATTAACTTTTAACAAATTAACTTTTTTAAAATATTTATTCAGTAATGAAAACGGGCTTCCATAAAAAAGGTACATTTACTCTTAAAAAGCCCAATTCTAAATTAAATTAAGACATTTCTGAGAGAATATATTAGTGCTGGATCCGAGTCGAGTTTGAATGGAAGACGTTTATTATGGTCTTTTTATCTTAATTTTATGTTGGTAATTATTTGATTTTTTTTATGTTACACATGACGTGGATCCAACTTTATTTTGAAAAAGTCCATGTCAGGTTTGAGTCCACGTCCACCTGAGTCCAAGTTCATTCATAACTACAGTCCGAGTCTGAGTCCAAGTCCCAAGTCCTAATACCTCAACTCTAATTAAGTTTCCTTACCCAATTTTCTCATTGTTTTTCTTGATTTAAGCATACATTTTGTTGCATTTATGCTTAAATGATTTGGCTGAATGTCTTGCTTTTTTAATTTTGAAAATTCATCTTGTTTTAACCAAAAACTGGGGACAAAAGTCAAAAGGACTGCTTATTTTTCTTAAAATACAATCATTATAATTCTCATTAAAATTAAGGTTTTTGAGTGAATTACGCTAATATAATTGATATCTATTGGTGACAAACTTGGAACAGTTAAAATAAGACTAAATATAGTGCTGCTACCTGTAGTTAGTTCTTCCCATCAGTGACATAGAGGAATCCTTGAATCTCAGTGGGATTTTCTAATTGTTGTTTGAACGCATCCCATTTTAGATCAACAGTCAGTGCGGTTCACATAATCCTGTCCTCATTTAATCTGTAATTGAGATGAACCCAAGGCTGATACCAGGCATTTATTTACCTCAAGGCCACTGCAAATTTTTTAGACAGAAAATACTGCATATTTCAGGCTGCCTTTACATGTAATGGAACCACAGCAATCACAAAGTCCCTCTTTGACAACTTTTGAACAAATAATGAATCCACATAGAAATGAGTCAGTGAAACTGAGTGGAAAGCTTTAGATTATACATAAAAAGCCAGCAACACAGCAGGTGTAATGAAGCTCACGACGAGGTCACCTTTCTCTCTTTCACTCTCTCGCTTTCTATCTCTCTTTCTGTTTCTCTCTTTCTCTTTATCTTTTTTTATGAATGCAGCTCTTGGAGTGTGGCTTGATCTCTGTAGACAGAACATGTACTTGGATGTTGCATAAATAAAAGCATTTCCAACCCAAACAGTGGAATAACTTGCCCGGGATTAGCATTTCATTAAAATAGAAGTGTGAGGGTTTGCAGACAAAAGGTGTGAACCGCGGAGCAAGAGTGGGACCGCGTCGGCCTGCCTGCTTGGAATATGTAAGAGCCTGTGAACTCTGGTTTGAAAAGCTCGCGATGAATTAAACATGCAGCGTCTTTACCTTAACACTGAATAGGAACAACGTCCTGTACGTTTAGGGATGTCCACAAGGTTGTTGACTCAGAAATTAACTTTACATCACAAGCTTGTTCTGCAATTTTTTTTAGAATTAATTGGACATTTTGCATGGGTTGTTATTAGAGTCTTCTCACTGTAAAAAATTACCTTTAATAATTCAACACAACATGATGCATTTAGACTTTTAGGTTCTCTCAACTATTGCCACACATCCTTAAAATTTGAGTTTGAAATTCTTTGTTCTGTCAACTGTGTTTTACAAGTTAGGGCAAGATTTTATTCTTTTGTGTTATGTAAAACATGTTTAATTTACATTTATTAGTATTTGTGACTCAAAAGGTCATGTGAACTGGAAAAAATGTAGTTGCTTATTTTTACAGTATGAGAATGTACCATATTTTAGTAGATTTATTTTGAGTGTCTACATTATCGTGTGGTGGACTTCTGAAAAGCAGATTGTCTCTTTGTTTGGTTTTGCTTGGTTTTTAGTATAAATTCATGTTCCAGTTTCATTTGATGTGGAACACCATTTATATTATTAAGGATAAGTTTTTTTTCTTTTTCGTATGCTTGGTTATATTGACACACTTTTTTATGAAAGCCAAGGCACATAAAAGTTTATCCATTTATTAAAAAATAAATAAATAAAATTAACCAACTGTAATAATATTTTCATCTTTTATTTGTTACTACTAAGTGTTGTTCGACTTTTTGTAGACCATTAGTCATTAAATGCTCTGTAAACGCCACATTTGTCGTGAAGGTCACAGACGCAGAGGTGATTTAATTTACCAAACTAAGTGGTTCACAGATCATCATTTCAAGGGCATTTCCATTTAGGGCAAAAGTGGTGATAAATAAATGGGTGAGTTGTTTACTTTGCAATTAAACTGTCCATGTTTACCAGTTTGACCCATTTCATTTTCTGGACTGTTTTTAAAAATGACAGGCAGTCATTATTATCACATTGACTTACGCAGTACAATGCCATTCCCCACACCCAAACAAAAACAGACACTGGTGTCACTGCTGGACTGTGGAGCTTTAGAAAATTGAGTGATTTACACTCATAATTTCGTAATGTTTGTTGTGATTTATTTTTGCACTGTTGATTTTCTCATCCAAATTTTTTTTGGAGGATGCACTGCATCTCTTCTCAAAGAAAATGCCCCTGGCAGGTACATAAGACAGAAATAGAGAAAGATGGGGAGAGTCTGACTGAGTGAAAGATTAGTATTAAATTGTACATACGGCGCCAGGAAAATCTTTTTTTACAGGATGTTTAACAGAGCAAGTTGGAAGCAGACTGTTAGCAGGATAATTTGGCGAAAGGAAGGAGTCTCCCGCTGTCTGGTAGTCGGCGTTTTCTGTGGCATGAACATGCAATTACCCTTGATTTCATTTCTCGCAGATAAGTGTCCCTGCTCACCGGAGCAGCAAACGAAAGGAGTCAAGGGGCTTGTTGACAGCGGGGCATGTACAATCGCAAAAATCAAATAACCTGCCCATCATTAGGGCACAGAGCCTCATAAAGCGGTGACACTCAGATGAGCGGATACTGTCGAAGCGATGTTTCTTTCATGCTCTCAACATCTGCTCAAATTAGTGCCGTTTCGCTAGATGAAGTGAATGTTAGTCCACCCCAGTCTCTAGTGGTTCTCGTGTCATGCTAAGCCCCCCAAAGAGGCTGTATTGAGAGGACTCACCATAGGACATGTAGGAAGATTGGCCCAGCGGTATCAGCTCCTTACTTTGACTTCGACTTTGACTTCAACTCAACTGTCTAGGGTGTGCTGCAAAAGGATACCGTAGACATTGATGATTCTGCAAACAAGCTTTGAAGTAGTTTGATTTGACCAAGCAGGATATATTTCTCACCTTTCTCATTAGCAGAAATCCCATAATCGAGGTGAGATGTCTCACTCCGTTATGCTGTGTGAATTTCAAGGGCTAAAAATACACTCCAAAGACAGTATGTGATCTTTCCATTTGGTTGATAAAATACAGTATACTGAACTCAGAGTGGTTTTGGGGCTGGTTATGATTGGCCTCCTCAAACTAAGCTGTGAATGCAGAACGCATTGTGTATGCAGGTTTTAGTCTTTTAAGCAAAACCTAGGAAGCTGTTATATTGAAAATGCATAGCTAATAAAAATAACAAAAGCATGCACATCCTAACAGATCTAAATGTAAAAATAGAAATGAAAATATACATTTTTTATAATAATAAATAATTAAGCACACACTTGAATTATTGTTATAATAACATTAATTAAAAAATAATATAATATAATAATAAATATAATATGAGCAATATCACACAAGTAGCAGTGTCATAATGTTGTTTCCCATTATTATTTAATAAACAACAACAACAGCCATCATAAAAGTTTCTAGGCAGTTCAGTCAAAATTACAAAGGCAGTGCTCTGATATAAAGTTACATAAAATATAATGTGATGAGATTTTGCCTTCAGCTAAAACTTTTTGCTCTGAAACAAATAGATTAATGAGACCAAAGACTGCCTGTTAGATTTTCCCAAAACAAATTATATCTCATGTTTAACCACTATAGAGACAGCAGAGCCAGCAGCAAATTCCAGAAGATCTGGTCGAGGTGAGTCTGCTCTCAGGGAGTTCATGAGCACTGAACGGCCGCTGACGCCCTGGAGCTCACATCTCCAAAAACACTGAAGCAAATGTTCAAATAGACGTTATCTTTAATAACACACTGCATATTTGAAGTTTAAAAAGTACATTCTTAAAACTCTTAAAACTGCATTCTGCGACACAAAAACAGTATTATTTATAATACTGTCAGCTATAACACACCTGTGAGAAATACTGCTAGCAGAGTGATACAAACGGTGAAGCAGTTGAAGTTCCGATATCACTATAATATCGCACTCCTGTCAGGCAGTCAGATTAGAGGATCAGAAAGAACTGTCGAATATAATATAATATAATATAATATAATATATAAGCAAAATCAGACAAATAGATGTGAGATATGGCTGTATATCAGCACGGCTGTGATTCGGTCGTAGGTAATCACAACGTGCCGATAAACAGCCATATCTCATGTCTACAAGTGTGATATTGGATTTATACAACAGTTCAAGGGCATGAGTGTGTAAATACATAAACAAAAAATAATTATATCTCATGTTTAACTATTACAGAGACATCATAGTCAGCAGTAAATTCCACGGTGAGGTGCTCTTGGCGGGTTCACGAGCACTGAGCGGTCTCCAAAAACGTCAAAGCAGATTTTCAAGTAGACTTTATCTTTATTAACGAACTGCATATTTGAAGCCCAAACAAGTACATTCCCATCTAAAGATCTCTTAAAACTACATTCCGTGACACAAAGACATGTTTATTCTGAAATTATAGCTTGGGCATCCACCATGACACTCGCTGTAAGAAAAACGGCAAGCGCTACGATACGTGATACAAGTACTGAACCGGTTGGAGGAGGTTTGATATCACTCTAATATCACACTCTTATCAGCCAGTCAGATTCGAGGACCAGAAAAAAACTGTTGAATATAATATAATATAAAAGATTTAAAGATTGTCTTCAGACTTCTTTTATTACTGTTTATTTCTTGGAGCTGTAGTGTGCTGACTTTTTTTTATATTTGTAACACATAAATATTATCACCGTTTTGAATTAGTTGTTTGTATTGATATCAACTGCACACGTTATAAATCTGAAAAAAATTCAGTTCTGCATTTGACCCTATTTATTGTCTGTGCGCAGTCATCTTAAAGTCATAATCTCATACTCTTACTTTTACAGTGTAGATGCAAAACTTTGTAAACCTTTGTATGTATGTCATGTATTGCCACTTAGAAATTTATGCTTCACTTCTTATTCACTTCTGTCAGCTAATGGAATGCAGAGAAATGTGAATATAAAACTCTTACTGGAAAACCGGAAAAATTCTGTCTCTTGTAAGAAGGTGAATATGTGAGTCTTCCATTTTTTGCTGTTTACTTGCCTTACCATGTCCAGGAATTTCTTTTAGTTTAGTCTCCAGTTTTGTCTAGTATTTTACAGAGAATTACTTCAATTGACCAATTAACATCTCTGTTTGTCCCTCTGTTGAGTCATGCCTGGCTGGTTTCCCCGAATCCTTCTTAACAATGATAATCACCCTCGCTTGCAGGCCAAGATAAAAGAGTACACTCTGTAACATATTGATGTCGGGATTCGAAGGAAGCGCATTCCAGAGAGTCCCAAACTTTAGAAGCTTTTTAATCAGTTCTCTCAGAGACTCTGGCCAGCCTCTATCCGTTATCGGCTCTATCATCTATCTGCCGAGAGTATATTTGGGATTCTCCTTATATACTTAATCATCCTGATTACAACAGGTGCGGGAGCCGTCAGGCCCGGTGAGAGGCTGGAGGGGGTGGGAGAGGGTGGGCTGGGGTTTCTGCGCTGACAGGGGAGCGGTATTAATTCCTGCCCTCTGAGAAATTAGGCTCTGTGTTCCTTTCCTCACTCCTGATGCTTTGATCAAGCCCTTGCGTGATTAGAGACTGACCCTGACATGACAGGCCCGAGAACTTGTAAAAGAAGCATGAGGGGAAAAAAAGGGAAAACTTTCTCTGATGTGCCCAGGGAAGGCGGGAGAGAATAGAATCCGAGTAATTCTGAAGCTGTCGCTCCACCCCTGCTCGGTGTCTGGTGGGTAATAAAGATTTCATGTATTCATTTTACTCAGGCAAAAATTGCAATCTATAATGACCTGACATTTCTTTTTTAAAACTAGCCAGAAGCCTCATGATTTGAATGTTAAGCAGTGTCCCGACTGACTCCGAGCTTGACTGGAACCTGCTTTGAATTCTATCAGCTCACCTGTTAGTGGACTTGCGAGAGGCTACACGAATGTTGTGGCTTCCCGCGAAATCCACACTAAAGAGAGTATGCTTGTTGAATCGTTATAGAGCCGTGTGAGCCAAACCTGCCTATTTGTAGCGACTCAGGAAAAAAATACAATAGCAAAAGCATTCTTAGGTTGTAAGGGACAGAACTGCGTTGGGTAAAAAACAGATAAATAAAAATTGGATGTGGAGTGGTGGCTCTGAGAGCCGACCGCGCAGGATTTGTTGATCAAGTCAGGCCTGTAATATATCTACCTGATTGGTGTGTTCCCATCGGAGTTTGAGTTAAATTCCTCATGTCACCCCAGACACTGCGTCTGGGGAGAAGAGATGTGCCCAAACTTCAGAGGCTGGCTCGGTCCTAGCTTGTGTATTAAAGGGAAATCTAATACAATTTATCAGCTTTAGCGTGGAGAGTCATGGAGATTATGGAGTGTGTGGAGGCCTGATCATTTCGCATTCTCTGTAGGTTCTCAAACCATGCCTGGAGTTGCTTAAAATGCTTTAAAGCCTGTCAGAGACGCTTTAATGTCGAGTTCTGCTTAATCACAGGGTACCTCGGCAGCTTTTAACCCTTATGTCTATACAGAGTTTATATGCGCGCTCTACAGGGCTGTATGTGATCTCGAAGATGCAAGATAATGTTTTCTATACGACAAATTTCCCAGGCTCTACTGTGGCTGCTTCCAAAGAAAATGGCCAAATGCAGTGGAGAGCTGTAATTTGTATGATGAAAAGAGAAACTTTGTCATCGTACGATTGTCTGAACATTTCAGTACCACACAAATTAGTGCTAGAGATTGATGTGTTTCATCCAGTGCTTTATAGTTCTGTCTTTTCAGGTCTTGATGGAAATCATTTTTTGGTCATTATGCATTAACGTTCCGTGTTCTGGAGCACGAGAGAGACTCACGAAAGATGACAAGTGTGAGAGACGTGTGGTCCACCTGGCAAGCAGATGAAAATCTCTTCCTGAGAGCCTCTCAGAAACAAGCTTGAAGTGTTCCATATGTAGAAGCTGGTTTGTTGAACCACAAAGTCCATAAATGCAGAAAGCCAAACCATCGTAACGTCGAGTTGCTGAAGTTCATGCCGCATGCTATTGATGTTCTGTACAAAAGGCCGTTCAGCAAATTAACAACCACTTCATATCTTCATTTCCTGACCCAAGCATTTTGTTATTGAATTGCCTGAAATTGATTTTTCACCAAACTTGTTTAAAAGATGAATGGAATTATATCAGCCAGTGCTGCATGTACGTGCATCAGATGGGGAAACCCATCTGTTACCCCCACTAGCCAAGGCACAAGTCCCCAGACAGAGCGCTGGCCAGAACACAAAGATCTCTCCATAAAGGACGAGGCTGCTCTCTGGCTAATCCCATCTATTTCAGAGTTGGTGGAACCCATCTGTTGCCGAACGCACCCACATAGGTATCACATCAATTACGAAATCTTGTTTTGGCGTATGTTAACGTGTACGGCATAAGCAGAAAACAATCAAGTACAGAAGTGCAGATTGCTCTTCCTGCATGCGCTGAATATCTATTAAACCTGCAATCCTCTGGTTGTAGCTTAAACCAGGTTGCACTGAAAAGTACTGTGACTGGTACTCAATGATACTGATGCAGATACCTGTGTTTTTATTATATAGTGTAGCGAGCATGAAAATGTGCCAACTCATTGAAAATATGGTCCTTCATAAATACTTAACATGGTCGTGTGTTGGTCTGATGATAAACTCAGTCAGTCTAATGTCTGTGACATAAAAACAACAGCAAAAAACCATCACATTACAAAAGCTAAATGTGTTTTGAATGCTGATGCTGAATAATATTGCTATAAATTAAGGGAAGATACCTTAGTTTGAACTTCCATTAGGGGGATAATGTGTAATATGATTTTTTTTTTTTTTTTTGAATTTAGAGTATGTACAGTTGAGGTCAAAATTTACATCCCCCTTTTAGAGTCTGCAAAATGTTAATTATTTTACCAAAATAAGAGGGATCATACAAAATGCATGTTATTTCTTATTTAGTACTGACCTGAATAAAATGTGTTCACATAAAAGATGTTTACATATAGTTCACAAGAGAAAATAATAGATGAATTAATAAAATTTGACCCCGTTCAAAAGTTTACATACGCTTGATTCTTAATACTGTGTTGTTACCTGCATGATCCACAGATTATTTGTTTAGTGATAGCTGTTTATGAGTCCCTTGTTTGTCCTGAACAGGTAAACTGCCTGCTGTTCTTCAGAAAAATCCTTCAGGTCCCACAAATTCTTTGGTTTTCCAGTCTTTTTGTGTGTTTGAACCCTTTCCAACATTGACTGTATGATTTTGAGATCCATCTTTTCACAATAAGGGACAACTGAGGGACTCATATGCAACTATCACAGAAGGTTTAAAGAACAAAAACGCTCACTAATGCTCCAAAAGGAAACACGATGCATTAAGGGGGGTGAAAACTTTTTGAATTTAAATGTCAGGGGAAATCTAACTTATTTTGTCTTCTGGAAAACATGTAAGTATCCTCTGTAGCCTCTGAAGGGCAGTACTAAATGAAAAAATCTGATATTTAGGCAAAATAAGAAAAATGTACACATCTCTATTCTTTTCAAAAGTTTTCACTCCCGGCTCTTAATGCATCGTGTTTCTTTCTGGAGCATCAGTGAACATTTGAACCTTCTGTAATAGTTGCAAATGAGTCCCTTAGGTGTCTTCAGTGTGAAAAGATGGATCTCAAAATCATACAGTCATTGTTGGAAAGGGTTTAAATACACAAAAATGCTGGAAAACCAAAGAATGTGTGGGACCTGAAAGATTTTTCTGAAGAACAGAGGGCAGTTTAACTTTTCAGGACAAACAAGGGACTCATGAACAACTATCAGTAAACAAAAAAACACAGCTGTGGATCGTTCAGATAACAACACAGCATTAAGAATTAAGAGGATGTAAACTTTTGAATGGGGTCATTTTTATAAATTCAACTACTCTTTTCTCTTGTGGACTATATGTAAACATCTTTTATGTGAAATATCTTTTCAGGTCAGTACTAAATAAACAATAAATACAAACATTTTGTATGATCCCTCTTATTTTGGTAAAATAATTAAGATTTTGCAAGTTCTGAAAGGGGGATGTAAACTTTTGACTTCAGCTGTATACTGGATCAAACAAAAAGTTAAAGGGAATGGGCTGACAAAGAAGGAGCCAATATGTTCTCTCCCCTATTTTAACCCCTGGTCATAGGCTGATGCTGCAGTTGCATGTTGCGAATGGTGCAGGTGAACAGGCTCCTGACTCTCCTCATTGTTTGACAAAGCATAGTTGAGAGTGGCGTCTGAGTAAATACATCAGAAGCTGTAGTTGAAGTCGCCTGCTGCCAGTGTGCAGTGACTGACAGCCTGGTGACAAGATACAAATGTGAGCCTTCATCACTCTGGGCACACACATAAACACTCGCCACCCCCGGGCTGCACTTTGAATTGCTAATTCATTTGCCACCAAAAAAAAAGAAAAAAGGATAAAACGCGTTCGGAGAGGGAGCGCCACAACTTTACACGCCTCCCATTTCTAGACTTCCTACGATGTCATCAGTTCGGGTTGTTTTTTGCTGTCCTGCTGCTGGCGGATGGACTGGACAGTCTTCCATTTGCAGTGGCTTTGATAAGCCTCGGTGTGGCACAGTCGGGGATGTGAGAGGGGAAATGATCAGTTAGAGATGCTGAAGCTCGGTGCACTGCAGAGAGACTTTGATTGACTTTCCACCAGGGATAAACTGTGTTTGGGCTGAACATTGATGGTTTACAGCACTGCTTGAGGAAAACCAAGGGAGTCTGATGATGAGAGAAATTATTTACAAGAGAAGAAGTGCTTTTGTTTTCGCCTTAATGTGGACCCACCCCAGTCAATATAAATGTGGAAATACAAACCATGCCCCTGCTAGGAGCTGAAATTTAACTCTTTTCCCCGTCTTCTTTTTCTTTAGAACATTTTTAGTCCTGAAAACAGCATGTGACAGCATTCACAACATATTTAACTTTGGTAATATAAGTTAAATGACCAATGACAACAAACAGTCACGTCCATCTATACCAGGATGGTATATTCAGTACTTCTAGACACAGGTTGACAGAAGGAGAACTGCTAAAGCTGCATTTTAAACATTTCTTTTAATTACACAGTTTTACTCACAATCATTATGGACTTTATTCACTTCAGATGTGCTTGTGTTGTGAATAATTGAAGAACGATTTTCACAAGTTTTAAGAAGAAGCTTAGTCTTTTGTCAAATGTAACAGGCTATTGAGCAAATGTAACAGGGCTACAAAACATGTTCAGTGCATAATTTAATTGGGATAACTTAGCCAGTCACATTATCTCTGTCTAAAATGGCTCATGGGCTCAGACCCTGATGTTGGTAGAGTCACGCTGGGAAATTTGATTAAATTTAGGGAATTAGTTTGTTTCAATGAGGGGAAAAAAATGTTCACAAACTTCTCAGCACTGCCGGAAAGTAAAGCCTGAAACATATCCAGTTGTCACTTTTACCACAAGGTATGCTATATTAAGTGACTTCTTCTACTGTCATTTGTCTATTTTAGGTAAACTTTCTCAGCAAACTGTTGGTCTGACATAATGGTAGAACCTAATAAATAAATGTTGTACTTTTGACCATACTATTCATCAAAGAAGCAGCATTTTCAACATTGATAATAATAAGAAATGTTTCTTTAGCACCAAATAAACACATTAGAATGATTTCTAAAGGATGTGACACTGAAGAGTAACCTAGACTTTTGAATGGTGGTGTTTGTTCATAGTAATTTAGCTGAACAATGAATCTTTTGTGTGCATATTCTTTTGAGTATATTAAATGTAGGGCTGTCAATCAATTAAAGTTTTTAATCTAATTAATTACATGATGTTTTGATTAATCTAATTAATCGCAAACTACATTTGGCTGTGAAAATACCCACAAAAGATTATTTAAAGCTATTATTGTGTTAAATGAGAAAGCAGCAAGTAGACATTACAAATAGTAGCTTTAAATAGAAATATTGTATGGAATATAGAGTATGGAATCATACTCCTAAATAAAAAACTAAATCTGCCAGCAGGTGCCGGTAAATGTCTTTATGAGTCATTCATTCATTCGAATCATTCAAACGGCTGATTCATTCACGAATGAAGTAAATGGTTCCTTTTATGAAGGTGCCTTTGAATCATTGATTCACATGATTCATTTAAAACGTGGATTCATTCAGAAACTATACACCGCTGTTTTGCACGGAGACACACAACAATTCTGCTATGGTTTCAAAGGTAATATGTTCTATGCAAAACTGAGCAAAAACGCATAATATTGTGTGTAAAATATTACACAATATCAACTTATTATTTACTTAACTGTTGTATAAAAACATATTTAAGCTTGTGATTGATTGGGACAAAATCAGAACTCATGTCATAACGCTCTTGCTGCCCGTGTGATATTGTGTGACGTGATGTATATAAATATTAGACAAAACACATACAAGGGCATTTATTTCACCAATATCTTATGTTTTAGGACATAACTGCATTTATGGAGTTGTTGTCCTGCAACATATTTGTCATCAGTCAACTATGAAATATAAGATGACGTACAGGTCTGGGGGCGGGGCCAGCGCGTTAACTGCGTTAAAATATTTTAATCAGGTTATTTTATCATAACTAATTAATAAAGTTAACGCAGTAAACTGACAGCCCTTTATATTATATTATATTATATTATATTATATTATATTATATTATATTATATTATATTATATTATTGTTTTGTGTAAGCCACCCATTTGCCCAACCTCTAAAATCAATATCAAATCACTAGTTAACAATATAAACAACAGACATTAAATCTAACTATTAAAAAGGGAGACAGTGGCAAAAGTGGAAGGTTTGGTGTACGTGTTGGACAGAAATGCCTGTTTCTTGAACTTGATTTGATTGTGTTAGAAGTGTGGAATCAGGATGCACATGAAGACGTCAGTGTCAAAGAGGATAGAGGAGTTTGTTCTGATACCTCTGTTTTATGACAGTGTTCTGCAGCTGAAAGCAGCTGTATTGGCATTTCATAGCAGTAAAGAGACCTCACTGCAGTGCTGTTTTTATTTGTATCTTTTTTTATGGTCCAAGGAATCAAGAGCAGAAATGAAGACCTTCAAAAGAAAAACAAAAGGCAGTTTACACAGTAAAACAGCTTTGCTGCTACTGTCATGTATAAAATCATAGAGGTCTCCAAAGACTGGTGACAAAAACTAATATAGCCTCTCAACAGCAGAAAGATGGCAAAAAAAGAGTTCTCTGAAACACCGAATGTACTGCTTTCCAGTAAGACGGTTGTTATTGGTAACTGTAAAGTGGTTATCAGTGAAAAAATGTGCTTTGTGACTGCTGATTTTCACAAAAACAAAGAGTTTCTTATTATACAATCGCTCGTATTGCAACGTGACCTAATTATTATTCAAATGTGGTGTGGTTCTTTGCTTTTTCATATGTTCAGGCAGATAACAAAACACTACAAGATGTGTAAAGACGGCATCTACAATTTGGTCACTTTACACATACACTACCAGTCAAAAGTTTTTGACCAGTAAGATTTTTAATGTTTTTTAAAGAATTCTCTTCTGCTCACCAAACCTGCATTTATTTGATCCAAATTAATACTTAGCAAGGTGCTTTAAATTGATCAAAAGTGATGATGAAGACATTCGTAATGTTTCAAAAGATTTCTGTTTCAGATAAATGGTGTTCTTCTGAACTTTCTGTTCATCAAAGAAACCTGAAAAAATTATACTCGGCTGTTTTCAACATAATAATTATAATACTTTTTGAGCCGCATATCAGAATATTTAAACAGCTTCAGTTGTTTGAGGATTTGAGATACACAAATACACTAACATGCTAAGTGTATTTCATTTGTTTTGAGCATAATAATTGATTTCAGCCATACAAAGAGTGTAAATGACTTCAGTTTTATTAGTCCCACCTGGATTTCTTTTATAAATAAATATGAGCTTTGTCTGAGTAAATTGGGTCACCGGTGGCAGTGCCCTAGCAATTGTTCCCACTATTTCACTTCCGACTAATTCTCAGAGGATTCGTAAACATTTGCTCATCTCTCAAAGTGTTAGATGTTATAAATGTATTGATATTGTGCATTTTAGAAGTGCAAATGTGTACATTTGCATTTGAATATCTACCAGTATTTGTATGAATGAGATTATTCTGCTCATAGCTATATTGGGTAGTTTGAAAAGCCAACTGACATTTGGGCTCACTTTGACCTTGCTTTGTGTGTGTGTTTAAATGTAAAAAAAAAATCTATTATTATAATTTTGTTTTATTTGCATCAACCTTGAACAGTTTTGTGATTTGTGGTTCAGTGTTCTTGTGCTACTGGTATTATGCATACAAGCTTTAGAGAATAACTGTGGAACACAAGATACAGGGGCCTTCACAAGCTCTTAATAAAAGCAAGAATTCTCAAAGCTATTCTTCAAACATCAGCAGTCATAAAAGTAGCTCCCCACCTAAAACAGATGAAATATGTGAAATCTCTCTCTCAAATGGGTGAGGAAAAAAGGAGCTGGGGAAAAGCCGTAGAGCAATCTGAGTGCAAACAATCTTTATGCTACATTTGTTCTGTTCTTGTTTTGATATATTTGTTCATAATTATGTATAAGACCTGGCAGTGGGTGTTTTCTAATGATATGTAGTGTGAAATACGCCGATAGATTGCCAGTGTGAGAATGATACCTCTTATAGGTGTTGGTGGGTGGTCTGGTTTCATAATCATAATACACGTGAAGCTGCTAATTATTAGCTGTTGGATGTGTTTTGTCATAATACTGGGAAATATGATTTGACCATACTGTGGTCAAAGTTTGCCTTTGTTTTCACTGGTGCTAATATTTTGAGTACTCAGATCTTGAATACATTTGATTAAAGACCTCAGATCCTCAAGGAGTGTCTGACCTTTTGAATTTAATAGTATTGACACAATGGTGAGCAAAGGTTTGTGGTTTAACCGATCTGCTTTGTTCTCAATTGTGTTTTAGCATACAAAGCCATCTAGCCAACAAAAATCTATACTAGCTGGAATTAAAGACTATAATTTGTGTTCCTATAGCAGTATGTTAATGATGGTAATGGTCTGTTCTTTCTAATAATGGTTGGTCTGTTCTTTCTGACTACACAGCCTATTGGTTTATTTTAACCAATAACCAAATAACTGCGTAATAAACGCAGCTTTTGTAAAGTGTGTTTTTTGTTTTTTTGTTTTTTTGGTATAGTGACTTTTATCTCACAATTCTGACTTCTTATGAGTTCTTTACATCTCGCACTTCTTTATCTCACACTTCTTTATCTCACAATTCTGAATTTTTTTCTTGCAATTCTGACTTTGTTGTGAGATATAAACCTGCAACTGAAAGTTAGAAAGTTAGAAAGAATTGTGTGATGTAAACTCGCAATTCTGACTTTTTTCTCAGAATTGCGTGATATAAACTGGCAATGTGAGTTATAAAGTCAGAATTCTGATATAAAGTCAGAATAGCAGGATATAAACTCACAATTCTAATTTTTTTTTTCTTAGAATTTTGAGATATAAACCCACAATTGCAAGTTACAAAGTCAGAATTACGTTATATAAACTCGCAATTTTGACTTTTTTCTCAGAATTGCATGTATAAACTAACAGTTTATTTATTTTTTTCCAATTGCAAATTTATATTGAGTTATAAAGTCAGAATTGCAATATATAAACTGTCAATTCTGACTTTTTTTTCGCAGAATAGCAGAATATAAACTCACAATTCTAAAGTTGTTTATACACATTCCCCTCCAAAAGTTTGGAAACGCCCTAGAAAAATGGGGTTTTGGACAATATTGGCATGACTCCTTTTTAATTTGTGATAATTTTGCACTGATAAGGGACAACACAAACTACAAAAACATATTTTATTACATAAACACTTTATACATAGAAAAAACTTAAATTTTCGATTCATCAGAATATCCACCATTAGCAGCTTTTACAGCTCTGCATAATCTGGGCCTAAATTCATTGTATTCTAAACTTAATTGGCAATCAATTGTTGAAGTTATTAAGGTGTGCTGACCCAAAAATCTTTTAAAAACCTGGGCCAAGTTTAAACCAGTAACCAGGCATCACAGCTGGCAAAGGGGCATGTCTGACTTTGACATGTATATATTGCCATTATTATGTAATCAAAATAAAACATTATTATTGCAATGATAATGTCAAGTTACTTTAATGTATTTTCACCAAAACATGATAAGGATTTATGCTAATATCGTCCCAAACCACACTTTGCCAGGGGTGTTTTTCCAAACTTTTGGAGGGCAGTGTATCTCGCAATTCTGACTTTTTTCTTGCAATTTTGACTTTTTTTCTCAAAACTATGAGATATTAATCCGCAATTGCGTTATATAAACTTGCAATTTTGACTTTTTTTCTCAGAATTGCATTATATAAACCCACAATGTGAGTTATAAAGTCAGAAGTGTGATATAAAGTCAGAACAGCAGGATATAAACTCATAATTCAGTATTTTTTCTCGCAATTGCAAGTTTATATCTCGGAATTCTGACTTTTTTCACTGAATTGTGAGATATAAACTCGCGATTGCGAGTTTTAAAGTGCAATTCCAAGGGCAAAAAAAGACTGATGTGTTCTCAGAATTGCGAGTTTATATCTCACCGTTTCCACTTATTAACTCACAATTTTGTGTTATAAAGTAATATAGAATACATATACAATAATATATTTGTGCTATGAAGAAATAAACTCTTCACTTTATTATTTGGATATAAGCTTAGCTTACGCTCAGATAAATATGCTTCAGCTAATGTGTTATAATTAAAGACATTTGCTAATTTAGTTATTATGGCACAAAATGTAAAATATTAAAAGAGAGGTAAGCTGGCCCCTAATAGGGTAAGTTGAACCAAGTACTTGACTACGATATATATATATACACAAATCCTTCAACAACAAACAACATAATACAATGCCATTAATCACTATTTTCCAGACATACAAAATTAGATCAGTTAACGTCAAAACGAGAAGGTTACAAGAAGAAAAAACTAAATTAATAACAGCGTGGTCCTTCATAAAAAGTGCAGAGATGAGATTTTGTGCCATCGATTGTATGGTGAAGAGAAAAAATTAAGGTTGGGAGTCATCTTGCCTTATCTTATCCTATATATGAAGAAACGTCACCAATGGGATGCGTCAAGATTCTCTCCAAGATAGACTTGACCTTCAGCCTCCATGATCTGACATTATGGATCGTGGTCATGATGATCGCCTCTGTTTACAAAGAGGTTCATTATTAAAATTTCTAAAGCCTCAATGATCAATGAGTTTGATATGATTATGTGGATCAGTATGTATTTAGCAGCAAAGATCTCTCCAACCTTTATATGCATTTAATATGCAACATTTTTATATGCAACATTTTTTCCATCAGTTTCTGACCCTAATTATGCAAATATGTTGTTAATCCTGCAGAATCCCCTGGATTGTGGTGGTGGATGGGGGTCATGAAGAGGCTAATCATTGCATAAGTGGTTGAGGTAGTTATCATGCTCACTGATCTGGTTTTGGTAAGCTGTTGTCTGGACTACTGCACCCTGTAATTATTACCCGTCCTCTGTTTGTCAGACAATCTCTTTGTGTTCGCATAGGTCAACATTAATGTTGTTCACCTCTTAAGGCATAAAGGAACTTGGCTGCAAACACAATAAGCTTGAACTGCAGCAGAAATAATGGAGCCAATTTTTCGCCAGAAAAAAATCAATGACTTCTCTATTGATATTTTTTTTGAAATCTTGCTTTAACTCTCAGAGGGTGCTTTTACATTTTGAGCTTTGGAATTGACTCAAAGACCATAAGCGAAACTTTGAATCCGTTTCTCATAGACAAGATAACAGTTTGAGAAATTACTTCCACAACAATACAGTAGCTGTTTTCCTGCTAGGCTTTTAATAATTTTGTTTTATAATACACTGTATGATGTTTGGCCCTGTCTTGAGGG
Source organism: Labeo calbasu (assembly GCA_019740295.1). NCBI lineage: Eukaryota > Metazoa > Chordata > Actinopteri > Cypriniformes > Cyprinidae > Labeo > Labeo calbasu. Next base: position 7,844 of record JAHKKF010510663.1, on the reverse strand, counting down.
GCCTCGCAGGGGGCTCTGAAGAAAACTCTAAATATATGTGCATATTTCAGATCGTACTTTCCCCAAAAGGTGTGAAGTTTAATAAAGCCATATAACCGTCCTACCCTTGGGATGTCCTGTCGTATGAACACAGCTTTGTGAATTAAAACAGGGATCATGTAAATGGCAGCGATTGTAAGACACTCATGGTGTTGCGTGCTGCCGGTTGCAGGCCCCGTGACCCGTCTGGCTTATCGGCTGTAATGCACAGCAGGCGGGAGCGTGTGACTATGCATAAGCAAGGTGCCGACATCATCTGTAGTACAGAACATGGGCCTCCTGGGCGCACTTGATATTGTCATGAACATAATGAGGTAATTTAAGGAAAGCCGGCCTGCGAGACAGATAAAGAGCACATCACAAACACGTCTGACCTTTACTGGTAGGGTAGATCACTGTACGCAGCACAAACCTCCGCACACTTCCAACCTGGAACAGCTCCGTGTGCCTCAGCAACCTGATAGCCATTTTACCACAGCTGCTTTCTGAGTAGATGTGCTCTCTGCTTTATATTGGATGATGTGGATTCTGGTCAAGGCGGATATTCCTGGGGTGGCTGAAGCAGGTTAGTAAGCAGCTGACAGAGCATGCAGTCATGGCAGGTGTGCGGCTTGTTTGATAAGTAAGGATGCTGCGCTAGTGGTGGGCTTTGTGATTTATTTATTCATTCATTCAGTCTTAAATATAACCATGATAATGTTTTGATTATAATAAAGTCCTTTTATTTTTGACTTGGCGTAAATTGGCATTCTGGCCAGATAAACTCTATATTTTATACAAATTAAACAAATTACATTTTCCATGTAATCTGATGTTTTTGTTGTAATGCTATTAATCGAAATGAATGTATGTGTTGAATTTACATGTAAATGTTCAGTTTATTATATACACTACTGCACAAACAATTAGGGCTGTTGGAAACAACATTTTCCTATTTAATATATTTTAAAATGTAATTGATTCCTGCGATGGCTAAGCTAAATTTTCAGCAGCCATTGCTTCAGTCTTCAGTGTAATTTGATTGATTTTTCTGGATTCTTTGCTGAATAGAAAGTTCAGGACAACAGCATTTGTTGGAAATAGAAATATTTTGTAACATTATAAATGTTTTTACTATCATTTTTGATTAATTTAATGCATCCTTGCTGAATAAAAGTGATCATTTAAAAAAAAATAAATGTAAATGTTAATTATTAACTATCAGTATTGGGGAGTAGCTAGTTACATGCAACGGAAATACGTAATTTAATTACAAAATAAATGTAACTGTAATCTGTTACAGTTACTGAGAAAAATGTGTAATTAAATTACAAATTAAAAATCTTTCAAAGGGGGTTACATCTGAATGTTTTTACACACATATAGATTTGATTACTTTCTTTCCAAAATTACATTGACGGCTCTAAAATATGAGACACCAGTGTTTCTGGAGTTTAGGACACAGAATAGGACACATCTTAAAGGAGAAGTCCACTTCCAGAACAACAATTCACAAGTAATTTACTCACCCCCTTGTCATCCAAGATGTTCATGTCTTTCTGTCTTCAGTCGTAAAGAAATTATGGTTTTTGAGGAAAGCATATCAGGATTTTTCTTCATATAATGGACTTCAATTGTGCCCCTGATTTTGAACTACCAAAATGTAGTTTAAATGCAGCTTCAAAGGGCTTTAAATGATCCCAGCTGAGGAAGAAGGGTCTTATCTAGCGAAACGAACGGTCATTCTTTTTGCTAAATAAAACTGTGTAAACTTTTTAAGCACAAAAGCTCATGTAGCACAGGTTCTGGCATGCGCATTTACGACGTACTATTGAATCATGTCGAAAGGTCACGCCGAACGTAGGCAGATTTACATACCCAGTGTTTACAAAGCGAATGCGCAAAGACTAAGAAAGTGCAAGTAAGTCAAACGCTGTTTACAAACAAAAAGGTAGAACGTGTCGGACGATTCTGAAGTTGTAGGAGAAAATAAGATGGAGTTTTTCGCCATACTCTACCTTTTTTAGCCGGAGTACACGGACGATGAACTTAGACGTGATTCGTAGTAGTGATGGGAAGTTCGGATCATTTTACCGACTCTGACCTTTGAGTCTCATTCAGCAAAATAAACAAATCTTTTCTCGAGTCATTTCGTTAATTTTAGCAAAATCAGCATGACATGACAGCCCCATAAGATAAACAAACAAACGACTCGAAAAACCCGAAGACTCGAAACAGGTGAACTAATTCCAGTACAGAACCTTATAGAATGTTGCGCATGCGCAACTGAACAAATCACTCCAAGAGATGACTCGTTCTTTGCGCGTCAAATTAAAGATTCATTCGAAATGAACGAATCGTTCAAGAACGACATGTGGATGCGCATCTCAGAGCCTGTGCTACGCAAGCTTCTGTGCTTAAAAAGTATACAAATTTTTCAGAAAAAATGACAGATCGTTTCGCTAGATAAGACCCTTCTTCCTCGGCTGGCATCATTTAGAGCCCTTTGAAGCTGCATTTAACCTACATTTTGGAAATTCAAAATCGGGGGCACAATTGAAGTACATTATATGAAGAAAAATCTTGAAATGCTCAAAAACCATAATTTCCTTACGACTGGAGACAGAAAGACATTAACATCTCTGACAAGGGGGTGAGTAAATTATTTGTAAATTGTTGTTTTGGAAGTGGACTTCTTTAATTCAGGGGATTGAAAATTTTTAGAAAAAAAAAACAAAAAACAAAGTCGGACAGTAACCAGTGTTGAGTACTACTGTAAGGTTAACCTTTCCTGCATTAAATGTTTCAAAATGATTAACAGTAGGGTAAATAACCTATTTAACAGTAGGATAAATAACGTAACTTTAACCTATTACATAACCTTTCCAACACTGTTAACTATATATTTTCATTTAGAAATACTCACTTTTAGCAGTCTGTTAACAACCAAACCTCAGTGATCACTGCTGACAGTGCATATTCTTGAAAGTAAAAATTTTCAAATTCCTTTAGTATCAAAACTACAGTGTTTTAAATTATAGAGATTTTTTATCTTTTGGCCATGCCTGAGGCTACGATTAGTGGGACCTTTATAGTTTCAGTTATACTGAAAGATTTACTTGATAAAATGAAACATTCTAATATCTCATCAAAGGATATCCATATATGCATTTATCAACCCAGGCTCATGAAAATCCGTGCCTCTATATACATTTCTGCAAAACTGTAATTACGTACCTTACGGCACGTTTCGTGTCAGTTTCGAAGATACTGTCCAGAGAGTGGCACTAAAACACACGTTTGATACGTGACTGTGGCACTTTTTTTAACACAGGCATGTATTACCGCGTTTTTATTAAGCTGCTTGAGATAGGCCTACATATTGTGGCTGTTCAGAATTCAAATATTCAGGGAGTGTCTCTAAAGGTTAATGCTCTGTCGTGTTGGAAATATCCTCTAAACCTACCCGATAGTGTTAACAAATGCAAAAACTATATAAAAACGCATTTGTTGATGCTGCCGTGTGATTTTAACTTCTTTATGCGGATTAGAGCTGTTTTGTTGAACTGCAATTGCACAAGGTTTGTACCAGAGCTTTTCACCTTTCAAGTGCAATGCCATATCGTGTGAACTACCGAACCTACTGAATTAGAAAACTCATGCATATAAAGCTGTATATTTGACGTCAATGTTCAGAATGATCAGTTTTGAAGTCATAACATAATATTCTGCAAGTAATTGCGTGAAAATTAGGCTTTATTAATCAAAACTCTATAAATCGTACTTTGTGTAAAAAGGAATAAAAGTTGTCAGAGTTTTACTGCCTCTAGTGTTCATTTCAACTGGAAACTGATTTGTATAGTTCAGTTTTGCAGAAATGTATGTAGAGGCACATATTTCCAATGAGCCTAGATTGGTATTTACAGAAGGCCCGGCCGTTGACTGAACCTAGAAGCCTCTGTGATGAGCAGCCGGGTGTGTTCTGTCGGGTGAGTGGTGGAGCAGTGCTGCTCCCTCCGGGGTGAGGAGAGGTCTACAACAGCTGTATCTTTACGCCCTATTGCAGGATGTGTGTATAAAGGCAGCACTCACTGTGACACTGAGCACGGTGAAAGTGTAAATGACTTTCGTCTTGAGCCCCAAGGGAGCTCAAGTATGCCTGGGCTCCATGTAGCAGCATGAACCTAAAACACCACAGTCGCCCTCTTGATCTTAGCGTGTACACGTGAGCCATGACATCCTCTACAACACGCGCAGCAAGTGCCTCAAATTAGCCATCTGCTCCCTCTGATGACTAACTGGCCGAAAAGGAATCCAGCGTGTTTAAAGGTGTAGAGCCTTAAACAGTGAGTTAGTCTGTTTTGCCTTGTGCAGAGATGACAGGAAATGATGAGGAACGAAAGAGCGGGACGAGGATCAGGAAATGATGTGAGCCAGATGAGCTAACAATATGATGCAGCTTTGAATAATTTATTTGAGTTATGCAAAAAATAAAACTCAACAAAGATTAAGATAAAGCTTTCTAGTCAAGACAAACTCTCATGCACTTTAAAGCTAATGAGCTGGTTGGGTCCATGAAAGCATCTAATTTCTACGCCTTGTTGTTCGTTCATGCACGCACAGATGTAATTATTAAATTAAAGCTTACAAGGTTGATTAAACATTTCAGACTAAAATAAATTCATAAGCTTGAACCCTGTCAAGAAAATGAAATGAAAGTGAAATTAATTGACCCAAAGTGTGTAAGCTATTATTAAAGGCCATTTCACTCCTCCTCAGGTACATACGTATATTCAAGAAACATGCCATTAAATGCCTAGGCATATTTTTTGAAGACTAACATTCAGCCATACCATTCATTTTCATGTTTGTTATGTTTTTTCGTTCAATCAATCAATCAATCAACCAATCAATCAATGTGCATTTGATAAGACTGTTTACTTTTGATATTTTTTAAAATCATTTAATGCCTTATTCAGTTTAAATGTGATATACAGGACAGGGTTATTAGCTAAAACTAAACTAAAATGAAATAAAAACTATGTAGATATTAAAAAAATACTAATAATGACTAAACCTTGAACTAAAATTGAAATAAAAACAACTACAAAAATGAAAATAAAAATCAATTCAAAATATTTAGAAAAATAATTATAAAAACTTTAGTATCTTAATGATACTAAAATAACACTAATGCAGGAGACCAGGATTAGTTGTTTTATTGTTATCTCGTATTGTTTCTCAGAGTTTGTTTTATTTTTAATCCAACCTGATCTTATTACGAAAACGTACCGGTGGGAACTTTTTCGTGAGATGCAAAATACGTTTCCAACAGAAATGTCCACTGAGTGGCGCTAAAAGAGTATTCTGTTTTTTTCCCTGGAACAGATGAACGTACATATGGTACATTTTATGTGATGTTGGTTTTGTACGTGTCACCACAGTTCTGACTTGAAATGTCCGCTGAGTGGCGTAGTATGAACAAAAGTGAATGTGATGTAAAAATGCAATCGCAAGCATGCCATTTTAGCTTGTTTTCCGATCTCTCATCTTTCATTATGCTTTTCACAGGATTCGTACCCAAGGATTTCGCATCCTAAATCCAATTCTGTGCCAGTCGAGCTACCGAGCAAGCTTGTGTTGACCGATGTTATGTCCATTTTCGACCCCCTGCCAAATTATTACCCCTTCTTGTTGAAATCGCTACATGATTGTCTAACCCTAACGCCACAACTAACCCTAAACCTACCAATACTAAGGGGTAATAAACTGGCGGGGGTCAGAATTCGGACACTGGAAAGTGAAACATATGGAGCTGTAATCATAACTGTGTATGAAAATTATTAAGTGCTCACTGTTTTCTCTAGTGTTCATTTCTGCTAGAAATTCCAATGATATGTACTTATTGGTACGTATTTCGCATCTTGCAAAAAAGTCCCCACAAGTACGTTTTCATCATTAGATCAGGCAACATTAATCAATTTTTATATATATTGGCTACAAAAAGCTATTGAAATGTATTGAATACCACCATTACTTTGAATGCAGTTCAACCATTTGGTTAAAAAAAATGCAAAAAGTGATGTTAACTGTTAATAAAATAAGAAGGTTTTAAGCAGGGTTGGGCCGATAAACAATGCCATCGTCCATCGCCAATGGCTGATAGACATCATGATGTTGAGGTGGATGTTGAAACTGCTTTTGTATGCACAATCGCATTTTACTTTCACTTTCGAGATTTGCGATTGCACATACTCTGCATACTAAAGCGGCAGTACTTACTACACATTTTACAAGATTAGATGCTTGTCAATGGTCACCTCTCCTTACCCTGTTTATGTGGTAAGTGAAATTGTATGTACTATAATGTTCACTGTAGACATCGCCCAGCCCTAGTTTCAAGATGTTTAAAACCAACATAAAAAAAGCACACACACACACCCACACACATTTGTGTAATTGGATTTTGACTCATCCAAAAATGAAAATCCTGTCATTAATTGAAGAAGAAACTGTTGAATAAAGTGGTTATTTTTGTTTTCTTTGCACACAAAATTTCTTGTAGCTTTATAAAATTGTCACATGGACTATTTTAACGATGTAGTTTCGACCTTTCTGGGCCCTGACCATGATAATGGAGTTGCTGTCTATGCAGGGTGAGAAAGCTCATGGATTTTATCAAAATTACCTTAATTTGTGTTCTGAAGATGAACGAAGGTCTTGCAGGTTTGAGTAACGAGGATGAGGTTAAGTAACTAATAAAAGAATTTTCATTTTTGGGTGAACTAACTCTTTAAAACTTCACTTCTTGACATATAGATCTTGTGGCAAATACCTGGTGTGACAACTATCCCCGGTTTTCCCTATGTAGCTTGTTTTACGCAACTCCAGAGAAAATGGTTTTCTGTAAACTTTGTGAAGCAAATGGTAAGACAGTTTTCTGCCAGGCAGAGACGCTCCACTGGATGAGTAACATGAGCCTCTGTATTATAATGTTCATAAGTTATGAGCCAGTCAGATTTATGTTTTATATGCCGTGATGTAGACTGCTGTAGATCATCCCACCTGGCTTGAGGCTGCAGATTAGAAATGTCATTTTCAAAAGTCTAACTGTGTTTGTGAATATATGGCCTGTGATTGGGCCAGTGTGCAGACCGGTTACAGGGAGAGTGGAGGAGATCTGCGCCAGGGCAGAGTGGACGCGCTGAATATAAAGCATGGCTGTTTTGGCTGCCATTGACATGGTAATAAACCACCACCCCCACCTCTGTCAGCGGACAGGCATCTTTAAAAAGCGCCAGCGTGACTGCACGTCCGCCGGCCCTCGATGGTGCCTGAGCCTTTGTCTCTTTACCCAAGATGATTTTGAAACATTGCATCACATCAGAGGAATATTTGCCCCTCTTTGGTGAGGCGTAACAAATGTCATGATGATGAAGGTGGAGACGATAATACCGCATAATCTCTGCCCTCCTGTTCGCCTGGTATTGAATGAGAGTGATACCTGATTAATGACCCGCTCCGGAGTAAAGACTCTCACCTGGATGAGTTTTTTTTTCCGCGGCGTACACGATCACGCTTAGGGATGCAGCTCTGGCAGCAGCAACTGTTCATTTCTCTTATCACCGAACATGGCAGAGGATTTAAAATGATAAAATGATGTTATGAATTCGAAATGAAAAGATCTGGTAACGTGAGACTCACATGAAACTCATTTGACAGCTCTGAAATCTTGTTAATGTGGCGACTCGGAAGCGTTAAGACCCTGACTGCTTGGCAAAACCAATAAATACTTTAGGCGCACGCTTTCTCCTCAATCTGTTCAG